>JADDOH010002664.1:0-44120 GCA_016648135.1 Agrypnia vestita | reverse complement strand
TCCAAGCCACCTCCGTATTATTTAGAATAAGGACCTTCATGTAGTGGGTCTTCCTTATCACTCGGTCCATTAATGTAATTCCTACTTCTTTCACCAGATATTCCATTTAAGCAGCCATAATTAACCATAAAATCTTGATTTCGAGTTACATAACCACTCACTTGCTTCGCATTTTAATAATTACAGTCAGGATTGCCCCGGAACAAACGGGCGGCCACACGATCCGTAATCTCAAATTTATCCGTAATCACTTTATTTTCTATTAAGTGTACAAAGATAATAATTGTTTGTAACAGGTAAATAAACAGATATCGCAAACAATTTTTTTGTTTATTTTCATCGTGATCAGTTTTTTTTATCTTGTGAGAGTCGAGTATTTTGGACCGGAGCGAGCGAGTAGATAAGATGAAATCACACAGTGTAAAATATGCTTTATTTGTATTGAATGCAGTTTTTTCTGCATGTACCTATCATATTTTTTATTTGATGCATTATTGTACTAAAAATATTAGTTTAACTATAAATAAATAAAAAAGAAGTAAAATTTTCCAAATAAATATTACTTTTAAAAAAACAATATTACTTTGCTCTGCCACAATTCTGTGCAAAGGGATAGGCGAAAAATTTTGGCACGGAAACGGTTAATAACGACATTTCCCAACTTATTGACGGTTATTGTGGTCATGGCCCATTCTCGGCTAGACATTGTCAACAATGCCCATTGTGCGGCGGTTTGCTATAACGCGCGCCCGTCTGCAGGGGTAGCGCTCGCGGGGGAAGGTCGACGGAACGTCCGGGCGAGCCACCCCGGCGCGGCGCTACCCGAAATGTAAGAGCCCCCCCAACACTAACGGGGCGCTGGGGAATTCCCCGCGTCGTAAACGACGAGAAAAATAAAACGGTTTTTGTATATCTCCCCGTGATCCGGAGTAGTTTTGAGAGATTCTCTGCTGCTCGCTTTTGCAAGACGAAACAGTTGTTACATCTATTTCAAATACAAAAGAAAATTTAACGGTGCATTCGCGTTCTGGTGATTAAAGAAGACTTCTTGTCTGGTCCAATTATTGAAATACCACAAATTAAAGTAGCAATAACTATTCTGAATTTTCCGTTCAACTTATAGAAACAAGCCATTAATGAAGTTATATGTACGTTTTTTGACACCTTCAAGGTAATGTTTCTACTACCGTTACAATAGAAACATCGAGTATCTTGAATCAAGTACCAATCGTCTTCTTCTTTTTCTTCTTCTTCTTCCTTAGCCTTTTTCCCTCTACTGCTGGATGTAGGTCTCTTTCATTTTCTTCCACCTATCTCTGTTTCTCCCCCTTCGCATCTAGGTTCTTCCTGCCTGTATCAATCGTAAACGTGCTCAATTCAAAACTGACGAATGATTGTTTATTGAATTTAGAATTAGAACTGTTTATCGAATTACTTTTTTATGTGTGTATTAGTGTTTATAGAATTACGATTTTATTTTAACCGATATTCTAACCGAAAAAGATGTACCACTACCCATCATCAAAGCTATTCATAATTTGAATACTAACAACAAAATGCGCATAAAGATAAACTGTGATCTATCGAAAGAAATCCCAGCCACAGTAGGCATCAGACAGGGAGATAGCTTGAACCCCTTCTTATTCAATATTTATTTATTTATTTATTGATATTAACGGAAATAGTCCAATAAAATATAATACATAAAATGAACAATATATAATACATCACAATAAAAATTATAGCAATTTAATTACAAAAGCAAGGATAAATGAAAATTATTAACAAGATGGAGATAAGGTCCGGACTATCCAATCAGAGATTGTTTAAATCTGGACAGACTTACACCAAAGAAGTCCAGATCCTGTCTTGAATTTATAAGACGACATAACCGTGACATAGGAGCATGAAATCCATAATTGGTTCTATGATGGCTAAGGAACAACAGTTCATTATTTCTGAGTCTACGGGAATATTGAATTTTATTTGGCCCAGTAACGAAGGCACATCAGTGTGACCGTTTCATCGTGGATAAGCTAAAAGAAGATGTCAAATCAATGAATCTAGGCTACAACATAGGAGACAAAAAGATAGATATAATATGTTATGCTGATGATGCGGTAGCCAACTCCGAAGACGATCATCAAAAACTTCTGCACAAATTTAATACATCCTCACAAAATTCAACATGAAAATCTCCGTAGATAAGATTAACAGCATGGTGACATCGACATCAGCATAGTGACAAAACAGCTACTACAATGCAAACTTGTGAATGCAAATGCAAAAATGATGATAAAATAATAGAGAAAGTAATGAGCTTCAAGTACTTGGGTTTCGAGATATCCAGCAGTAACGACCTCTACGAAGAAGTAAGAGAGCAAGCAAACAAAGCCGCAACTGTTGCTGGATGCTTGAGAAATGCTGTCTGAAGAAACGAACACATGCTCTAAGAGAGCAAAGTGAAGATATATAAGACCCGTGTCCGCCCAATCATGACATACGGTATTGAGACAAGAGCTGACACTACCAGAACTAAAAATCTCCTAAGAACAACTGAGATGAAGACTTTCCGACCCATTGCGGGACTGACAATCGGAGACCGAGTGAGGAATTCCGAAATACGAAGGACTTGTGTCGTCGAGGATATTGTCCGATGGGGAAGATCTAGAAGACGTTACTGTAGAGATCATGTGGAGAGAGCTTGTTCTGAGAGAGTAGTGAGCATAGCAGCGAACAAGCTGCCGTCTGGTACCAGACTCCCAGAAAGACCGCATAAAAGATGGCGAGATAACTAGACATCTGTATCCAAGGAACAGGCTTCAAGCAATGACAGGACGCAGTTCTAGATGAAGCAGAAGAAGAAGAAGATTTTAGGTGAGTGTTGGGATTTCATATAGGTACCTAATTGTTGATGTTTTTGAAAGACGAATAATTGTCAGATATTCGTTTACAAAACCAAAAACATATTTCATTCGTTATACAATGCGGCTGTCAAAGTTGTATAGTTTCAAAACATTAGAATACGGAACCGTTTTTGTCCAAAAATCGATAAAACATAAATATGGGTAGGCACATGGAAGTTTTTGAAAATGCACAAGTTTTTTGATTCATCGCATCATATGTCTGCGATGCTGTGGCGATGAATGTTTTTGAATCTTGAGAGAAGTTGATTCGAAGACATATATCTCTTATTTTAGCTATCATAAACCAATAGTTACATTTTTACCACTTTAAAAATAAATATTAATAATTTAACTACATTAAAATGTTAGCAATTATATTTATCATCTCCCTGGACAACGTATTTATACATTTTTAACCAATATGTAAATATCAATTATCACAATCACGTCAAAGAAGTATAAATTCTACCGCGCGTACATGAATACACCCGTGAAAAATCACGGGAAATAATAATACGAACTTGTCTTACGTGACCGCGCAACATATTCTGCGCGTTGATTTCCTGTCACACTCTAATTATCTAAAGTTTTAATTCCAGCAATGTAAGAACTTTACTTCAAATAGATGGACAGACAACCAACAGACAACGAAATTATTATGTTTGACGATAAATTGCAGGCACGCATATTAGTTATTGTAGAAGGTATATATGTATACTATATATGCATTCGATACTTTGAGCCAGCGTCGATTTGAATCAACGTGAGATATTTCTAAAATCGGAAGAGCTAAGCTTTATGAAACAACAAAGGTTACCTTTGTGTATTATTTTCTACTAGCTGTAATCCGTCAAAAAACACGGAATATTGGTTCGCGTCTTTGCTAAGACCTAGTATCTTTTTGGCGTTCCACGGAGAGGCAGCCGTAGCAACATGCGTGAAGCGGCCGGTTCGAGTTTGGTGACCCGGGGTTCAAGCCCCATCTCCGGCCGTTTAATTTCGACGTTACGGACGGACAAACGGACATTTTTATATTCGATATTCATTCATTCCACAGTCCATTTAGCATGTCGAAATTTCGCATGAAAATATACTAAAAGCGAGGTCTACATCATGTGTAAATGTGCGGTTGTCGCGTTTAATGAAGAAAAGTATTTTGCTATTTTATTTCCAATACTTTTGTAAGAAAATTAGGATATAACAATTATTATTTTCGCGTCAAGTTGTACGGGTTTCTTCCATAATTAAAATAATAATACCAAATACACATAATCAAGAAAGAAATATTTTTCATATCCGGGTGAATTAGTTTGGATGGGGAAGGGTTTTAATATATTTTTGTAAAAGAATGCCGGGTATTTAAAAGGCAGCGGGTTATTTAGATACCGCTTTTCGTTACATCTTTAGGATGAATTTATCTTCAGAGAATATGAAATACTGACGTATTTAAGTCAATGATGGAATGGAATGCTTAATTGATATTACTGAAGTATTTTTAGGTGTGGGTCGGCCTTTAAAGGACCCAGAATTGTTTGTTTCCGATAACTTTTCCTAATAACGGTGTTTGATTGCCATATGCTGTCGACTAAATAATTTTTGTCGTATATTGTTTCATAATAGATAATATTATTTTGTCTAATTTCTATAAAAAATACGAAATATTATGGATCTTATTTTCAAAATTTTTAAGCATGATTCATTAAAAGTCGTTCAAACGAGGAACACATGCTTACCATAAAAAAATTCACAACACATGCTCGTAACGAGGATTGTTGTGTTATGCACGCATTGTGCATTCATTTTACATCTCTTATAACATATCAATTCATAACGACACTTTTAATTTCATTTTCCACAATTTTCTTATTTCACAAATATTACGTGTCATTAAAGGTTTTTATTTGTACTTTAATTTCACACTAGGATCCTGTTTATCAGGGTACTTATAAAGTTATTATAAAATATAAAAAGATATTTTAAACATATTTGTATACATATCTAAAGTTATTCATAATCTTAATTTGTATTTTTTTATTGGACAAAAAAATTTCCATCAAAATATTTTTTCAGATGAAAAAACCTGCATATGATATTTTTGGAGCGAAGTGAAATATTATAATAATATTCTGTTCTATTCTGAAAATATCAATATTGAGATGTCAGATCTTTATCCCAATCTTGATTGGTATGTATAACATTGTATTGCCGCAAATTACAATATTTTAAGTTTGACACGTTTGAAATTAATGAATTCAATCGTACAGAAAGCTCTAACGCGTAAACAAACCTTAAGTTATTCACAATTATGAATAATGAGCTTTCTAATTGAGTGAATTCATTCATTTTAAATCTGTCAAACATAAAACGTCAACAAAACGGCGTCAAAGTATTATACAATAACTGTCAAGATACAGACATAGCAATATTGTTTAGTTCAGAATACGGATGAATATCTCTGCTGCGGAAATATGGAGAGTTAGTTAAGGTGTGGCCTTTCTTACCTGTAGATAAAATACAAAATTTTGGCATCCTAATAATTAAAGTAATCTTTTAAAAAATCATCCAAATCACTATTCCCAACTATAAAACTTTTGAAACTTAATTCAATTGAAAATTTAACAAAAACATAACGCTTAGAAACTGTTTTAGCAAAACATCTATTAGATCTCAATATTCGTAATCATTGCCTGACTATTAAATAACTTTTCTGAATTCGAGCTACATCATAGATATTAGTCATTCTTTTCATTCAAATATCTTTTTAATTAAAAATTAACTTCTCCATCTTGATTATTGGTAATTTGAACTAGGGTATTAATTTACTTAACAATACTACTTTCACGAACTCTTTTCCTCTCCTCAAAATATTCCCGTTACAACCACCCGTTCACTTTTACCAGTAAATTTCGCGGATTTTGTCAGTACCTAATCAATTCATTGTTTCTTCAATAGCATTAAAATAGTTTTGTGGTAACCTTATTTTTATTAAATAAATGAAAATATTCTGCATGACTTCATAATCTTAATTATATTTAGAAAAATTAAACTCAGGTATTAATTTAGTTAGCAATATTACTTTCACTAACTCTTCTTCTCTCTAAATATTTCCCTTACTACCTTTACACCAGTAACTTCAGCTCATTTTCTCAGTACCTACTTAATCAATTAATTATTTCTTCAATAACAGCAAAATAAATTTTTGGTAACACTATTTATATTAATAAAAAGAAAATTCTGTGCATAAAACCACTCTTTATTAAATCATTGTGTTTCGGGCGTAACGTTCCCTTAACGAGATTTGATATTAGCAAGAGTTTAGTGATTTTATATACAAATAACATAGGATTAATTAGAGTTAGAAATTAGAAAAAGTATTAATAGCAAATTAAATATTATAAATAACCAAATATTTTTTGCAAATAGCTTAAATTTTTATTTTTCTCACATAAGTTCTTAATTAGTTATTCAACTCCCGTATATGTATATTGTGTATTCTTAATGTCAATACTTTCAATTATAATTTTGAGTGTACGTTGTATCCTAATGAAGGGATCATTGGCCCCGAAACATGTTGATAATTCAATAAATAGTGGTTTTGTAATAAGTATTTCCTTTTGATTAATTTAAATTTAAAGAGATTAATCTATCATAATATTGTTCTTTGCGGTGTCTAGCTTCTAGACGCAAATGCCTAGATGTCAAATTTCTTCATAATTTCAATTTCAATTTCAATTTTTATTTATTACATAATATGTACATTACAAACATTCTGTTCAATGCATACATATTATTAACTTACATCTAAAAATATACATATACATATATACATACACATCCATATACACATATACATAAACACATATGTATACATACATACACATATACATATACATACATACATACACACACATATACATATTGTGTATTAAAATACTAATTTATTATTAAACAATTATTAAACAATTAGAAGTGACCTGTATAATCTGGTCAAAGGTGTAGGAGAATCCTGCTTCGGAAAACCCCCTCAGACACATGGAATATATCAATATCCAAAGCGATCTTGTTCAGCATAGCTGTAGCTTTTCCAACAGGCATAACCATCGGCAGGTTGGTCCTGTATATTGGAATGTGAAACAATCTATGCTGACGATGTCTAAGGTAATTATCAGGAACATACAAACCAATGCTCTGCATAATTTCAGTATTGTCGATCATACCGCGCAACAATCGATAAAAGTGTGTAATCAAATACACATTCCTTCTAGTCTCTAAACTATTGTAGCCAAGCATACCCTGGAGAAACTCGGTTGGGTAAAGCCAAGGATAATGCCCGTACTCTCTCATGTAGAGATATCTCAGAAACTTCTTTTGGACTTTCTCCACCATAAGAGAGTACTTGCTCTCATGTGGCCCCCAGATCATCGAGCCACTCTCGAGTCTACTCCGCACCAAGGAGTTGTAAAGAGTTCTGAGTACGCGGGTATTCTCGAAAACCCTGGCAGTACGCAGAACAAATCCTAACATTCTCAGAGCATTACCACTGATCGTCTCTATGTGATCGTGAAATGTCAGGTTGCTTACAAATCTAACACCTAGATCTTTAACATTCGATGTTCTTGTCAGATTTTGGTCGTTCATTTTGTAGCGAAAAAATAGAGTTTTTTGGGCCCTAGTGAAGGATGTAACCGAACACTTGGAAACATTAAACAAAAGTTTATTTCGTCTTCCCCATTCACATATATTTGATATATCTGTTTGGAGAAGATGAAAATCGTCCAAAGTTGACACCTTTAAGAAAAGCTTTAAGTCATCCGCAAATAACAGAAAGCGCGAGTTTAAAATTACATTTTTTATATTATTGATAAAAATCGAGAACAACAATGGACCCAGGTTAGATCCTTGCGGGACACCCGAGAAGGTATAGAAGCACTCTGACGCGAATAGACCGTAGGAGATGTATTGGTTCCTATTTTGGAGGTAGCTCGCCATAAATTTTAGCATACCATCCGAGAAACCAATCTCATACAACCTTTTCAATAAGACATCATGGTTGACTGTATCAAAGGCTTTGGCGAAGTCATTATATGAACAGTCTACCTGATGTCCCGCGTCCAGAGCTTCCGTGACATAATTTGTGAAAATCATCAGATTGGTCTCAACCGAGCTATAATATTTTAAATAATAATGTGGACTGTCCTGAGTTATTGTCAAGTATTGACTTTAACGTACCAACCCGTCGCTCGCTACATACAATTCTTTTCCAACCCAAATACTATAAAACCCAGGCCGCAAAAACTCGATTATCAGTAGAATCATAAACTTATTCTTGCAATTCGAGAAATCCCTTGGATTTCCTTCCACTGATTGTCTGTTGCTTCAAGATGACATTAATAGACTCTTAAAGTACTGCAAAAATAACCAACTTTTCCTAAATATCGATAAATGTCATATCATTTCATTCTCCAAAAAAAGAAAAAAATTATCCTATAATTATCATCTGAACAATAAGCATCTCAAAATCTACACTCAGGTGAGAGATCTCGGTGTCATCTTAGATTCTAAATTAACATTCATCCCACATATGGAATCGGTAATTGCCAAAGCATATCGACTCCTTGGTTTCATTGCCAGAACGTCAAACCCATTTCAATCAACGTATACATTAATCACTTTATATTTTTCATTTGTACGCAGTCAACTGGAGTTTGGATCAGTAGCCTAGAAAACTCATTATTCTACATACAGTGAGCGACTTGAAAATATCCAACACAAATTTTTCAATATTTTAAATTTCCGTTCCCGTTTACAATTCAACTCATACACAGAAAGCGAGTGCCACAAAATCCCTCCTCTATCACATCGAAGATGCATACAAGATCTGTGTTATCTTTATAAAATCTTGAATAACTTGGTTGACTCACCCTATTTATTAGAGCTAATAGGTTTAAGTTGTCCTGCATACTCAACGCGTTCAAATAATTTATTTTACGCAAACTTTGGTAGGACTAACTACTTAAAAAACTGCTTTGTAACTCGTTGCACCTCAAAATACAATATGTTAAATTTTACAAATAATCTAGACATTTTTACTGACAATTTGCTTTTATTTAAAATGAAACTCCGTGATTTATGACTATTGATTTGATACTTCTTTAATTGAGTCCCATTCCCTCCCTCTCCCCACCCCTCCCATTTTATGCATTATCATAATTTAAATCTTTGAAATATTTATTATTTATCACATATTCTTTATCATTGTTTTTTATTTAGTTTTTTTATCAGCTTCGAGGAAACTTTACTGGTCATACTCACGAATATTTTTTTGATATTATATAAAAAAAAATTAAAATAGTACTGTATGTTTACCAAATAAAATAAAATAAGAATAAAAATAAATAAAAATAGACTTATTCGCAGACACAAAGTAAATTCTTAAGCGAAAACTTAAAATAATGATTTCCTATATAATAACCCAACGTACAACGCACGTACACGCACACACACGTACACACACACACACACACACACACACACACACACACACAAACATCACCTTATGATGTTTGTGTGTGTGTGTGTGTGTATTAGTAATTAGTGTGTTATTAAGTAAGTAATTTTATATTATTGTAAACGACTAATAGATGTATGGAGCAGATATTACTCAAACGCTTTAATCTTTTACTTTGTAAAACATCTTCATGCATTGTATGCTTCAATTCGAATAAAAAATAAAAATAAAAAAAAATAAAGATAAAAAATTTTGCCAGAAATTAATTATGCAGTTATTTAAGATAATATTTATCTCTTCATATACTTTTCATTATATACTCGTATAACCTGCGTGTTATTTTGTGTACCATAAATTTCAATAAATTACGTATTTTTAAAATGAATACCATTATTATACCTTATTGGTCTAATAGTCAAGATATTCGCCTGGTGTCGTATTTTATTTTTATTAATATGATTATTTATTTGTTACACATTCCTTCCAACTAATCCACATAAAAGATATATATATATTTGATACATTCAAATGTATTCAGATTTTACTTTACTTGTTGATAACAGATTCTGATACTCTCGAATCTTGAGTAGTAAAATACAAAATTATAATTGAACTCATATAGCGGTAACATAGTTTATGATTTTCACCCAATTGAATGTACACCATTTATTTATTTATTTTATTTATTTCTTAACGCCCTACAGGGCTTTTACAAACAGATAGGTAAAGTGTAAATTTATAGAATATACCAATAGTTTAAAGAAAAAAATAAAAACATGTAAAAATAATAATGACATAGTGGAAAGAAAATACTTAAAATACAGATACAAATATAAAAAGGTAAATATAATATAAAGTAAAAAGCAAGTAGGGGAGGGTAACCTATATTGGACCACTTTTGACATAATGGCACATATCACCAAATCCTTTGAAGCTATAAGAATGAAAAGTAGCTCAAAATATAGCTTGATTCAGTAGCTAGATAATAACAATCTGTTCTCATCGTAGCGTAGTTGTAACTATTAAAAAATAATCGTTTAGTGAAGGTTGTCGTTCGGTCCAATTAACGCAACCAGTATCCTAAATTGGACCACCAGGATCCTAAATTGGACCAAATGAAAAAAATACGAAATTAATGAAAAATAAACACAGTTTAGTATCATGATTACATATATTTATTATTTAAAAGTAGTATGTATTCAAAAAGGAACAATTTTACTTAATAAAGTCTTTGGATACCTATCTTACTTAATCAACATTTTTTTAATCTTATATCATGATTAATTATATTTATTATTTGAAAGTAATATAATTTCAAAAAAGAATACTTTTACTTACTATAGTCTTTGGATGCCTATTTTGCTTAATCAACATAAAAAATATCTTCATCTTTACGGCAATTATAAAATTATAAACTCAAACATATCAAATAATCAACAACAATGCTTCTACTGAACGAACATACTGCTGAATGGAATAATACCTAATAATGTTAATTCAAGCAATCATCACATATGTCAGGGTTTGTGGTGCAGGTCTCATGTAGCCATCTTTAGCACCGCACGCATTGCAGCCACTAGACTTTTATCGAAATAGTTCACACCACACGATGCTTATCATCGCCATCGTCGTCGTCGTCATTTAGTTCGATTACAACATCAGAATCACTTGAACTACTGGAAATTGACTTTTTTCGCTTCAAAGTCTTCTTCTTTACTGCTTCCTTCTTAACTACTCTTTTTTTGCTAGCTTTAGTCGTTTTAATTACAGCTTGTTTTTTTGCTTTACCTATTTGTCCTTTTCGTTGGATACTTTCTTCTAAAGATAATTTGTATGGGGATGAAGTTATTTCAGTAGCTTTTTGTAGAGATCTTCTTTTATTTGCTTTATTATCTGGAAGGGGTGACAAAATTGGCAGTGATTCCGTAATATTTTTATTGGACGTGTTGGTCTCTTTTGACGTAGAGGGCTGTATTCATTATATTTTGTTGTATTCAGCAATTTGGTAGGCTAAGTGCCGCGCGTCGGTAATAGTTAAACCAAACATGTGGTTTTCCACAAGAGAAAACTGTCGGTCTTCCTTTGTGTGTCACATCATTATTAGCAATTTTATTAAGCAGTTTAGCGTGACGCAAAAATTGCTTTTGGCATTTGATACTGCCTGGAGATGGCATTTATACCCATTTCTTTATTTTTATATGTCGTCAACGCCCTTTCTAAGTCTTCTTTCCTCCATTTGTAGTACTTCTTTTTACACTCGCCATCTGCATTGGTCATCTAGATTGAAAAGAATTTCATTCAAATTTTGAACAAAAGTGGTTGCATTAATTGGACCGGTACAATTTAGGAACTCGGGAGTGGTTCAATATACGGACCATGGTATATTTTCATTCGTGTCAAAAAATAAAAACATAAACTCTACGGATTTGTGTTTATTTACTGGTATTTAAAACAGTATAAAACTTGCCTATTTATAGAAAATATTACAAAATGACGACTTACTATTACGACGAATAACTTGGTTAGACACCACATTCAAAATCAGCATCAATACAGTCCAAAAATATTTTTTTTTCATCACAGTTGCAATATGTATTCAACGTCGGTACAAAATGGCGGAATGTTAGTGGCGCCGCAATCGCGTGTTTTTCAATTGCCAGTGTAAAAAAATTGTTTCATTTTGGTAGTAAAACAGAAGTGGTCCAATATAAGTGCCGGTTCAATATTGGTTACTCTCCCCTATATAACAAGCAGAAGCATAAGGAAAACACATTATAATAGAAATCCAAAAACAAAAAGAATATAGGGTGAAAAACAAAAGCTCAGACTTTGAAAGTCATAATATAATAAAAAATTTACATACAGTTAGTTATCTCATTCAACCAACAATCAAAACAAATACAAATCAATTATTTAAATCTAATTAGACAAATACTAGTGATCATGAATAAGTTCTATAACGTTAAGGCCACATCTATCAATAATTATTGATTCATTAATATCAATATAGGGCTACTTTACAAAGCCTTTTTTTTTGTTTTATAATTTTTTTAAAGAGAGTTCACTACTAATCCTTGAAAATTCAGTCCTTAAACTTCCCTGTCAGGACCGCCATCTGAAATCACCAGCATCCGAAGTAGGTAATGCCCAATAATACATTTGGACTGCATAAATAAAATAACTAGTCATCTTGTTCATAAAACAAATCAAATTTCTCGGTCGAAAAGTTACAAGTTCCCGCGAACCAGCATTTTGTCTGATCTGTTTTATGTAGACTGATAGTGACAGATAGGTTAGACTTTTGTGATGTTATTTTTGTGGTTTGTGGAGAAACAGGTACAACATCAAAAACGTATTGAGCTCTAAATGTTGATCTAATTCGTACATTATTTCATCCATTATCGTAATTTTAAATGAGCAGAATTTATGAATGGCAGTTTTCGGATAAATAAAAGTAAAAATGTTGCTTACTAACTAACCATCATGCCGTTTCCCCGCAGGTGTAGGCGAAGAGGATAAAACGCCATATTCTTCTAACTTGGTTAACCCCTTTTGCTACGGCTATATTTATGCATCTTCTCATGCGTACTCTACGGTTGTTGAGGCTTTTAACAGGGCCATCCTCCAATATTTGTAGTATCTCATCGTGCCAGATCTTTCGCGGATGCCCTTTATTCATGCTGCCTTCAACCCTCACCTCATATACACAGCCATCCTTTCATCGATCATGCATTCCACACGGCCAAACCATCGCAGCGATCCTTTCTTTATCTTATCTATATTGTTCACTCTATCGACTAAAGATTATCCACACAAGCGCCTTAGTGACCGCATTTTCAGCGCATTCAGTCTACTTTCATTATTTTTTTGCAAATTCCAGACTTCATTTAGTAGTGAAGAATAAAAAATAATTTAAATGAAGTAGAATTACTTTTCTCTCCTGGTGTTTAATGTACACATGAGTTTTATGTATCACCCTGCGTATATAATTTTTTTTTTCAAGGTATTATTTTTATAAATGGGCAAAAATTTAATTTGAAATAAATTAAAGTAAAATAATCATTTCCGAGTTAAAAAACTGCATTCTTTGTGACATGCAGGAAAATCATCCACTATGTTGCAGAAATGTCAACTAGATGATTATAAGTATTAACTATTTATGTAAGAAAAACATTTACTAATATGATATTATTACAGTTTTTAACATTATTTCCACTACCACAAATATTGGTCAATTTTATCTTACGGTGAAGTTGGTGAAGTTGAGTGACCTATTTTTAAAATCGAAATGAAATTAATTAGTTCGCAAGTATTCGAAAGGTTTATCGAAAAACTTCCATTAATTTTCGTGATATAATAGTTTTTTTATAATAGATTTTTGCAAAACTGTAGAATTCAGTGTCTTTATTAAAAAATAAAGTTTTTAGAGGTAAATGTTACAAATTCATTTTCAATCAAATAAATCAAATAGTATTAATACTATTTGGGTATCATTGGCAAATGTGGTTTTTTATCAGATTTTTGTAAACGGTACGAATTTTGGGTTGGGTTAGTTAGGTTTGGTTGGGTTTGTTGTTCGTTAGTTTCGTTAGGTTGGTCAGCTTGGATTATTTAGATTTATTAGTACTTTTGTACAATCCGATCACGACTGAGTTCTTTAGATTTTTTCTATGACGTGTAAATGATTTTTCACAAAAAATGCTTTTTGCAAAAATCTCGTAATATAATATTTCACAATTATTTTCTTTTGTCTTTATCTTTAAATAAAGTGATTCAAATGTCAAAATTAGAAAATATGCGAGTTTATATATTTGTGATACTATAAATTTAATTTAATTTTTGAAATCTGGAAACAACTACAAGTATACCGAGGAACGTGCTCTTGCAGCAATCGGAGAAACTACCAAATTGTGCCGCAATGTTTGGCATTTACGATTCATTTTAAAATGTATTTGAGTAAAATGTTTAAAATTGTGATTATTTCTTACGACTCTTCAAGATTCACGAGCAGCCTCCCGGCAGAGTGCGCGGGAGAATAAAGTAAAGATTGCCGGCAAATGGCCGTCCATTAAGCTCCGGCGGCGACTCTAAAAGCTCGCCAATTATTCGCTAAATTTGTTTAATAAGTGGGCTATTTATCCTCGGCCGCTTTACACACGCTTTTTAAATAATTATTGTGTACGCTGTGTTAACTGCTAAACCGTTAAAACACATTGGAGCGGAGACGACTATTGCGGAAAGGGAGGTGCAATTATGTTTTTTGCTTTAAAATTTATTGAGAACGAAGAACAATGTGTCAATAAATATTTGGGATTTTCGCCTTGTATTTCGAGTTCGAGTTATGTTCAGAATTTTGTGTATGCTAATGATACTGCTCTTGTAGTTTCCCACAAGGATGTAAGCTGGGTGGAAAATTGTATGCAAGAAGACTATAATGCTTTGCTTAAATAGTTTCATGATATGGGTTTATTTATTAATGCAAAAAAAACTGTCATGCATGTAAGGACACCTCATATAACTGTGACTAATCAAATAAATATTATTTCCCATAATTTGGATTGCTTGCATTCCGGAATTAATGTATCATGTAATTATGAAAAAATTGAATTAGTCAATGAATACGTATATCTTGGTATTACCATTGATACATTTTTCAAATGGGATATTCAGGTAAATAAGATATGTAAAAGATTGAGAACTGTATTGAGATGTATGCACAAGATTAAATATTATCTTTCGATATAGACTATTGTAACGATATTGGCCTATTCAAATAGACATTGCTGAAAAATTATACGAAAATATCTATCTGCTAAAGTTTATAATAAAGAGAAGCTTCACAAACCGTTAAATACTCTATAATTAAATATTTGCCGGATAGGTAGGTGCGGACGAGCCTTATTATTTCTGCACGCGGGCGTGTAAAGCAGGCTTTATGTTATTTTGTTTAACGAGATTGTCCAATCACAGACGCGGGCCGTGAGCACCGAATCTGGCCAGTCAGGAACGTGGATCCGCGGAACGAATTCGGCGAATCAGAGGCTTTCTGAGTTAGACTTTGACTTTTACACGCTAGTTGGAATCAAAGATGGCGCGAGATAGGGACTATTTTTAGGCGTTACAAATTAGAAAGCGGCACTTGAGTTTCAGCTTGAAGGTCGGCGGAGGCTTTGTCGAGGAGAGTCAGTAAGGAAGATAATTTGGCTGGATCGAGGGAAAAGCCAGAGGTTGATAATAATTCAAAGAGAATTGGAACAGTGAACAGCTAAGCATTTTCAATATTATTTATTTCTATTGCCTTTTTCGTGTATTCAATTTAGAACTTTCTGGATCGTAACAATTATTGATACATGTTGTGGATTGTTTTGTTACGTATTTTGGGCCTAGGGATAATTATTACTATACGCGCTTCAGATTCAATATACAAATCGTAATATGGCGACTGTGATAGTTATTCAAATTATTGCATAACGCTGATGAAATATGTAATTCTGTCGCTGTTCATATGAAAAATCATTTAAATTTGATATTCATATATTACCAAAGATATAAAGGCTTTAAAATGGAATACTTTACTGACGAAGGGTGTTTCGTGTTTGTTCGTGGGTTTTAAAATTCAGTATAATTATGTATATTCATTGTCGCGAGGTTCGGAATGTGCGAGAGGTTCTTCAGGGCGGATGTATTCTTATGCTAAAGAATGCTTGTTATCTATACTGGCGATTGAATACACGGATTTCTATATGATTTGTGTTATCTTGGGGATAATTCGGATTTTAATTATGTGTTTTGATATCACGATTGTAAGCGTGATATAGGTTCAAATCGTACGAGGAATTTCCTACAAACAATATATTTTAAAAATGCATCTGGATTTTATATTTATTTTATTAAAACATGAATGTGTGGTTTATTTGAACTCGTTACATGTTTGTATTGCGTATCATTAGGCAATCGTTGAAAACACGATTTGTTCCTATCAAGTTCTTATGAAGACGTGTTTCGAATTGTATATATTCCTTAATTGCGATAGTTATTCATATGACATTGTTTTTATTCATTCAATATTAGATATTTGAAATGTTTTCTAGAACATTTTCACTATTGTGGGCAGTTCGCGGTGTGTTCAGGGGTGGTTAACCTTCGGCCTTCCGTAATCGCGATAGTTATTCATATGACATTGTTTTTATTCATTCAATATTAGATATTTGAAATGTTTCTACAACATTTTCCATTATTGTGGGCAGTTCGCGGTGTGTTCAGGGGTGGTTAACCTTCGGCCATCCGTAATCGCGATAGTTATTCATATGACATTGGTTTTATTCATACAATATTAGATATTTGAAATGTTTTCTACAACATTTTCCATTATTGTGGGCAGTTCGCGGTTTGTTCAGGAGTAGTTAACCTTCGGTCTTCCGTGATCACGTTACTTACTTATATGACAGATTGTTTTGCTTTGTTCGTTTAATATAAGTAATATCATATTTTTATGAGTTACCGTAATTATTTATCTATATGATTTTATTATTGAGAGTGATGCAACGAATACTACTTTCATGAATACGAATATCAGGCCTACTAATCGGTGAATACGATTGCGAATATTTCCACCAAGGTGGGGGAACCTGAACATATTTGTAAATATAATAACCTTGATGCAACGATTACTACCTTCACGAATGCGAATGTTACGCCTACTATTCGGTGAATACGAATGCGAATACTTCCACCAAGGTGGGGGAGAACGCAAGCATACTTGTAATTGTATTGTTTATGTCTGCTTGTGATGTCACTGTACGGCGTAGATGAACTAGTTTGAAAGGGCTTATGTTCTGCATGTGCTTGGCGTAGAGGGAATAGTTTTCTTGTTTCTAGGATCTAATACAGGTTTACAGGTGCTGATATTGAAATATATATACAAGGAAAACACTATTTTGGGAACCATTAACTGGATGGCAGATATTGAAGCACACATACACACAAGGAGGACGTTATGTTAAATACATGACTGGAAAGTTGTTATTGGAAAACACAGGCGTCCAGTCGGCGGGACGCAAGCATACTTGTAATTATATTGTTTATGTCTGCATGTGATATCACTGTACGGCGTAGATGAACTAGTTTTAAGGGGTTTATGTCCTGTATGTGCTCGGCGTAGAGGGAATAGTTTTCTTGTTTCTAGGATCTAATACAGTTTTACAGGTGCTGATATTGAAATATATATATATATACAAGGAAAACACTATTTTTGGAATCACTAACTGGATGACAGATACTGCAGCACACATACACACAAGGAGGACGTTATGTTAAATACATGACTGGAAAGTTGTTATTGGAATACACAGGCGCCACTAGAAGATATGGGCAGTTTGCAGAGAACTTCAACTTCTGTCAGTTAAGGACCTTTTACTATTACTTTTCTTTCGCCTTTTTGCATAACCGTGGATGAACTAGATTGAAGGGGTTTATGTTCTGTATGTGCTCGGCGTAGAGGGAATAGTTTTCTTGTTTCTAGGATCTAAAACAGTTTTACAGGCGCTGATATTAAAATATATATACAAGGGAAATGAAGGGCTACACAGGCGCTGGTAATTGCTCAATTTTGGAGAGTTATATTACTTCGGATCAGGATGCCATCTCAGAAGCAGACCAACTACAGAACTAAGATAAGAACCTTTGATATTATTTATTCCTGATGTTTTCTTATGTGTATCAAATGGAATGTTCGTGCTATATAATTTGTCATTGTCTCATGGTCACTATTCATTTCATTACGTGGGGTCAGAGTTCGACGGTAACGGACGCGGAAACAAATTAGTACTGATGTCGGGACGTAACGTCGGGATTATATCTTAATTATCTTTAGGATAGAAGCGAGGTCATCATACGTGCATTCTGCATTTCAAACGTTTTACTAAAATATATAAATACATATTATTGCGTTTTACAAATTGAATATGATCGCGGGAAATAGGCATTCCGTCCGGTTATACAATGTTAACTTCCAACGTAGCATAATGAGATCTTATTACCGGTGCTAGACTCTCGAGGTTAGTCACGTGATTGTTGTATAAATGGAATAGTGAAGGGGATTGAAGAATGAGATACACTCGCGATACAGGTAGTTGTATGTAACTGGGATCAAATGACGGGGTGCGTGTTCTCGGTCCAGGGGATGAACGGGACTGCGGAGACACTCTGGGTGGGTCTAAGTAGAATTGCGCAAAGCCTCCACACAGTTAAAATGTGTTCAGTCAAGCAAAGGTGAAGCATTTCGAATCGGACCAGAGCGTCGTGCCTCAAACACAGCCGGAGGGAAGAAGCCCCTACGTTCTTTCACTCCCTTGGCCCGACGAGCTCGAATTCCGGATATGAATGTTCATGAATGTCAGCTAAAAGACTCAGGTAGCCGTACCTCAATCGAAACCTTCGTTCGGGACCTCATCAACGTACGAGACAGGGCGTTCCGCATGGACGAGCAACTATGAGAAGCAAATGAAGGGGATTGAAGAAAGAGATACACTCGCGATACAGATAGTTGTATGTAACTGGGATCAAATGACGGGGTGCGTGTTCTCGATCCAGGGGATGAACGGGACTGCGGGGACACTCTGGGTGGGTCTAAGTAGAATTGCGCAAAGCCTCCACACAGTTAAAATGTGTTCAGTCAAGCAAAGGTGAAGCATTTCGAATCGGACCAGAGCGTCGTGCCTCAAACACAGCCGGAGGGAAGAAGCCCCTACGTTCTTTCACTCCCCTTGGCTCGACGAGCTCGGGCTCTGGTTATGAATGTATGTGAATGTAATGACTCCGTACTCAAGGACGAGATAGGACGTTCCTCATGAACGAGAAATTATAAGATGCAGGTAGCAGTTCGACAGTCAATACTTATGCTCGGGGCCGCTTTAATGAACGAGATCTGTTAGCAGTTTAACAATCAATTTTTATGATCGGGACCGCATTCAGGCGCGCGATGGCATTACTAACACCATCATTCTCATCAGTCACCACCTTTTCTAACTTGCTGTATACAGAGACCTTCGGGGTTCTCTCTTCCCGGCCAGCGAGAAACATATCAGGAACTACACAATCAACTGTAATAATCATGCTGTTTTACCATCATTTAATATCTCTAGTCAATAAGACTACACCGTGGGATCAATCACATCAACTATATTTGGCGATGCTAACATGGCTCTGACTGACGCGCTCAAGGGAGAGTCTTTTCCAGTCACCCAGTTAGTTCATTCAGCCCTTTAATCAGCAGTAAACATCATAATAATCCGGCTCATGTAGCCGCAACGTGGGATCCTCATCATATACACCAGTCAATTTGACTGCCCCGCGGGACAATATACAAACCTTAATATCAGACGCGGGATTTCTTCCTGATATGTTTGTCGCCGGGAAGCGAGGACTTCGGGGGATTCCAGCAGGAGCAATAGAGTCTCGGCTTGATCTTGGTCTGCAGCTTAGTGTGGGAGGTTATGTCTAAACAGGAGTTAACCACCGGATGCGGCGATGCTCTGGGGCCGCATCCCCCTCCCCCCTACAGGGGGGGGGGGGCATCTAGAATCCACGTTTGAACAGAAGTGGTTAGACACTTCTTAAATTACACTTACAAATCTGTGTCTTCCATTCCCTTAGAATCTCGGGCTGCGTTAATGTCAGACAAAGCTTGCCCTGAGCCTCTGTTGCGCCTAGTTGTTGTGAATATAAATATGTTTGTCTTCCTCTACTATGTACTATGAACAGATTGAGCAGATCGGACAACGTGGGATGCGCTATTGGTAGGTTTCTTACTTGTGTTTTGAATATAACGTATGCTATTATATCTTGTAAATCTGTCATAAATGGGTGCCGCATGTGGTTGTGCTGACACTGTTCTAAGCTGCTATTATGAGATGTTGATAATCAAAGCGGGCGGAATCTTTAGCGTATGCCGTTAACTTGGCAATGATTGTATTGTTTTATATTACAGTATTTTAACCCCGGTAGTATTATAGTTATGGCGGTACAATGTAAGGGAGTTTAGCTACTAGCGTTTATTCCTCGGCTTCGCCGCTTATAATTGTCTTTTAGGCCGACTCCGGACGTGGACGATATCGGATATCTCTCATATAGGCGAAACTGTAGAATTCTAGAGCGGTTTCTAGAAGGACGAGTACGGATTAGTTACGTGCGTTTGTTATTTCCATAGTTAGGTAAGAATTTCGATCTATATTAGCCTAGTCGCGTTAATAAGAATACGATCTCACCACATATCAAAAGAATTTTGGATAGCTACGGACACAACGGAGGGGGAATTTTCCTAGCCACTAGATGGATCACGACTGGCCAATTTTGAAAATATAAATTCTTAACAAAAAAAAAAAAAAATTAGCTTTCATGTAAATATACTTCCGAAGTTCTAAGTTCGACTTAAGTTTTATCTAGAAGCTTAAAGCATAAAGTGTGTGCTTAAAAGTCACAAAAGTCGTAATAAAGCTTAATTCGGTAGCTTAAAGTCTCAAGCTTTGGGCTTTTCGTAAAACTTATATTATTAAACTTCATAGTTAGGTATTTAGTCTAGGTGTGCAGGTAGGTTACGTTACAGGTGTACGTAGGACTTACGACCTATCGTACGGCTGGCCCAAGTGATCACTTTAGACAATGTAACTTTCATTGCAACTTCCCATGCTAAAACACCACATCTATAAAATGTTTGGAAATTGTATACATATTTAAGTTAAGTTAAGAAACCGTTTCGTATGTGTGTCGTAATTATCATTAGCGCAACCGGCATTTAAAGCTTTTTCATTCACCTTAATTAAACACAGATGTCACTAATGAGATATCTATTTTTGATTGGAATGGATTGAACACCCAAAGACTTCTATACCTACTTTCCCATAAAAAAATATAATTTCGTCATGTAAATCAACTTGAAAGTGTAATAATTTATTTTGTACTTGTTTAAGGGTCAATTCTCTTTAATTTTGTAATCAGGACATTACATTATATCAGAAGAATCCTTTACAGGGACCATCATCTTGGATTTAGTTAGCCCCTTAATCAAATAGTATCGTAAACGTATTGTACGATGACAAGTTTAACAAATAATTAAATGCGTTGGCGTTAACTTTGTGGAAATCCATTTTTAAAATTATGAAATAAAAACACGAAACTTTATTTTTTCCTTCAAGTTTGTGTTTACTGGGGTATTATGCCGTGTTGTTACGACCTTTCGGGCCGACGTTTCGGATCCCATTGCAGGGTCCATCATCAGGGCTGATGTGTTGTCTTGAATGTTGGTGTTGTGGTTAAGTATCGGCTTGCAATACCGTGCCGAAGTCATGATGTGTTGTATGTATGATTCATCTGTTGTCTGATCACTATCTCTGCGGAGTCTGCTACGAGAATGACTTTGAAGCGCCGGATACCAAGATGTTTTTAATTTGAGACCATCTTCTCTATTAATGTTTATCGGATGCTTGTAGATTTCTAGTGCTTCCTTGATAATGAAATAAATTCCAGAAAATGCTCAGCCAGTGCTGATATTTCTGGATGACCGAGTTTGCGTGCCCGTTTGTGCTCGTTGACCCTTTTTTATTTTTTCCACTATTTTATATTTAAAATAACTCAGTTAAGACTTAATTCACCTGAGAAGGAAATGGAGGTTTCCGAAACATGTAGTGCTATTCTTAAATATAAAATAGTAGAAAAAAACAAAGTTTAGTGTTTTTATTTTATAATTTTTTAAAAAGTTTAACAAACACTACTTTATAAAGTATTTCTGAAGAACTATTATTTTTCAGCGGAGGAAGGCATTTTAAAGCCTCGGGTTTATTTTTTGTCTCGGGTGGATATACATTTTGATCCCCTAAATCAGCGGGGAGTAAGGAAGTTAAGGTTCCGCTTTATTTTCCTCTTTGTTTAGATTCTAATTAAGTAGGTGAGCGCGAGCGGAGCCTTAAAACACAGCCTTAAGCTTTTTTACTGAGCGGCTTTGGGAAAGCTACTTACTGTGTGGGGAAAATGCGAACGGCAAAGTTGGCTTTCAAATTTGTTTCGAAAGAAGTAGGAAGGGCCGACCGTTAATATGCGGCTGAAGTAGCGATAGTAATTATTGTCGACTCGTTCCCACCGGCACTGAGCCGATTTTAAATAAATTAGATAAATATAAACCGTACCAATGTAGTAACGATCATTTATAAAGTTCATTAAAATATTTTAAGAGATTATAAGTACATATTATAAGAAGCTGACAAATGTAAGTAAGTTCTAAATAAAATATTTAAAAATAAAAATGTTTTATATAAGTCTTGAATTATCTTAAAAAGCGGAAAGTTTGTTTGTCTGAAGTAGCAGAAACTCTGAAATGGTGCGCTTTGGAATATCAATTTACACAGCTTATTATTATGGAATTTTTAGGTCAACACGATTATTTTCAGTTTTTGAAATATAAGGTTATGTGAAATTAATTTATAGGTACAAGAATCCAAAACTTGGACAATACAATATTTTCATGAGAAGTTAAGTTTATTGAATTACGATTAATTGTGATGGAATACAAATACAGAGGTCGGAGCGAAACGTTGATGGCGCCATCTTCAGTTTTGTCATGCGTTGCGGCATATGGCATACGGCGTTGCTTTTGTACTGCTCCGTCAGATGTCAGTGCTGGTAGCGAATATTATAAAATTATTCTTGACTAAAATAAGATGATTTAATGATTAAAATTATAATTAATTTAAATATTATTTGAAATTCGATCTGAATATTTTAATTTAACAGTCATTTGAAGGAATTTTCGTTTCCTTTAAATACTGTTTTATGTACTCTACGTGAGAATTCACATGAAATATAAAGGAATAAATAAAGTTTCCCCCAGTCCTGTGGATCATTTAAGTTTTTTTCTCAAAGAATTGAGAGGATCTCGTCCTACGTTGGAAATAGTCTCTAGGCGTTCATACGCCACGGCAGACCTCGCTACAACGATGTTGCAACTAAATAAGTATTATTTAGTTAATTAATAACAAAAGTATAGTTTAGTTATTAACTCATCTCAAATGTTAAGTAACTAATGTCATAGAATCTGCGCTGATTATTTGTGTATGTGACTGGCAGATAATAATGGCGAAATAGACTAATATAAGACGAATAAGTTAAAACGAAGCTCTTAATATTTATTAATTAAGATAAATTACAGAAATCTCACAGAGACGAAGCTTGGGTAGCTATTTGGGAAACGTTTATGGAAGTCTTTATAGGATGGCCCAGGGCTTAAGACCTGTATGAGCTGGCTTAAGGGATCACTCTATAGTCTATACAATGCAACGTTCACCAATTCCACTGTAAGAACATCCACACATTATCAAATTTTTGAAAGTTGTATAATATAATATGTTCCAGATCTGTAAACCTCGCGTATATTTAATGGGACATTTGAAGGGAAAATTTTCAAGCAACCATGACCCGAAATGACGAAACCTGGCTCAAGCCCGGTAAAAAACTCTTCATTCAAAATTACATCATCTACAGAAACGACCGACGCCGACACAAAGGCGGTGGCACCGCCATTCTGGTCAAATACTCCATCGACCATTGCCTCTCACCCCCCTTCTGATAACATAGAAACAACGGCTTTAGTTATCAACACTAGCTGCTCTGGGCCGATCAAACTAATTGCAACATACCTCCCCTCAGGTAAACGCCTAGTAGACACCGAACTCGACGAACTTCTAAAAGAAAACATCCCGACCGTCATTGCCGGCGATCTAAATGCCAAACACCACACCTGGCATAGCCAAATCATCAACCACAAAGGTAGCCAACTTCACAAATACGCCCAAAAAACCCAAATTGGCACATATCATAAAATACAAGGAGTGAGATTGAACTAAAATAATTATTAGTAGATTTGACGAGGTTTTGTGCAGTGTTTAAGAATACTTCGTTGTAGTGATGCTGTCGCTATAAGAAGTCGTTGTTTTCCAGTCAAAGTGAATAAGAGCCTCTGCTTGCTTTTATTTCTTCTCGTATTATCGTAGCAATAAATCGGAAGATTAGGAATATTTTTCCCAGCTCTGTTTCCTAGTATGGGGTGCAACTTAAAATATTACTTACATCATCCTCTCAGTAGAAACTACAGCAAAGCCTTTAGAAAACATAATGAAGTTAGTGCATTAAAATTATACTCGTGTTGTTAACTCTTAAAAGACTGTGCTAAAAAATACCTTCGGGAACGGTTACCTGATTAAAAATCGGCATAGTTTTTAATATATGATAAAATATACATATATATACGATACAGATAAGACTTTTTAAAGGTCCCTTTATATAATTATGTAAGGTAAACATACATATTTGCATTATTTTAGTAAATTATCATAAAATCATGGCATATCGAATTTGCGTGCGCTCACGCTGACATATCATTACCGACTGAATTCAACGACGCGATCGCCAGTTCGCCACAGTCGCCTGCAGTCCTTCTTTGTCTAACACGTGTTACGAGACTCTACCGTACTCTTTCGATATGGTTTTCGCTTTCACCGAAACCCAAGTAACCGCCATCTCTGTTCTACATAAAATGTGTGGTATTGTCGTGCTCTTTCTTGCTCGATTTAACTGCGACGTGCAATATTCTGCTCTCTTTACACACTGACCGAAAATACGAGAGTAATGAATAAATATTTTTTAATTAAAAAGTCTATACATTCGTAGCAGTCTAATTTAGTTATTTTGGTGTGAAAATGTCTATTCGATGATTACAAAAAATGTGACGTTTTAGCTTTCGTAAATAAGGTAGATATTTCATATTTTCTATGACATGTAGACCTACGTTACATCACCGACACACATGAGTTAAATTCGAAATTTAATTTGTTTTTTTATAATAAAAATAAATTACTGTACTGTATTCGACACCAAAAAATATTAATATATCTGCGCAATATTGTGTTGATATATGCAATGTAGGCATTCAAAGAAATCATTAACTAGCAAATTGTACCTCAGTGTGAAATATATTATGTATGTCGCTCTTCATATATATGTATTTAATTATAGATTCTTACACTTGGACCTCTTTAATTCAACGATCGTTGAATTTGAGGCTCTTGTATATACACTTAGGTCACGATATGTACGAGTACATGATTCCATTGGCATAATATATGTGTGTATAAATACATTAATATGTGCATGTATTCATGTCTATATTAATTTAGCCCCGATATTAAAACATCTTCGTATAATCTGTGAAAACTCATCAAGCTAATCTATGTTTCATTTTATATTCGTGTGTAGTTTGTTTGGATTGTACTGTTAGCTTTCCCGAGAAAATAAAAATAATATAAAATCGTAAAAAACGATATAAACAATCGATGGACAACGAATAACAATCAAACCTCTACATTCTCAGGATAACAATATTTTTGATATAATCTTTTTTTATCTTAGACTATAAAAACTTATTGATAACAATAAGTCTTGATATTCTTAGATAAAATAGGCAGGAGTCGTTCATTTCAAGATATCTGTCAAATTTTCGAGTAGTTATTGGTACAGTGGTTAATGATCGATCATAATAATGATCACTTGCTTAGCGATCGATAGTAGTTCAAGCCATTCAAGGAGATCAGCAAGTTAGTCCTATTTTCATAGCACAAGCTTAGTTTAAAAATAGTAAGAATATTAATGTAGCGCGTATTTCGGGGTATCTCTCTTTAAAAAAATGTCAATAATTCTATCATTGTAGCGTATTATTTTTATAGAAATAGAAATTAACAGATTAATGTGAAATATAGTGATTTGTAGCATCTTTTAAAATTATAATAGTACTTATTGTGAACCATATTCATCACGTCTAAATTGACAAAGTGAACGTTATTCATTCATTTACGCCTAAATAGGCTTTTACATATGTAGGTATATAACAGTTATTTGCAAAAATAATATAAACAGAGAGAAAAAGAAAAAAAAAGAAAGTGTATATAATTTACATTATGGCGGAATGAAGCGCTCTCAGTATCGCGCCCCTATATTGTGACAGGCCAGAACGAAACACGTCCGCTATGTTTGTATAATTGTTACCTAACCTGTGTATTCTAGGTACTAGCGAGTTGTAGTGAGCATTTGTTCTAGTATTGTCACAGTAAAAAGGCGTCGGCACTCGAGTAGTTCGACTGGGTACATGGAACATTATTAAGGACAAAATTTCAGGGCTGTGGTAATGCGAGTTTACAATTTTATATAATAAAATCAGATCGGATAAAACTCTCCTGTCCGATAGTGGCAATAAACCGGTAAAATATAATAAGTTTGTATAGTTAAGATTTTCTATTGGGATATGGAGACGGAAATTTATGTAGCGTAAAAATTTATGTTGAATTCTTTCTATTGTATGAACATGAGCATTGTAATAGGGACACCAGATAGATGAGTTGTATTCGATTTGACTTCTAACAAGAGAACAATAAAGGAGTTTGACCGTTTGAATATTTGTGAAGGAATTACAAGAGCGCAGAACAAAGCCAAGTGTTTTCATAGCCTTGTTTGCTATATTATTGATATGGTTTACGAATGATAATTCCTCGTCAAATAAAATGCCAAGATCATTAATTTCAGTAACGGTTTTCAAGGGAGTGGCATTAATCGAGTAGTTAAAAATGATATATGATATAGGTCAAGATATGATTATAATGATAACGATAATTAATGGGAATAGCTCGCTGCATACAAGCGCAATTTTTTTTAAATAGAGATGCGAACACGGAATGCGTGTCGCATCAATATTCTTACTATTTTCAAAATAAGCTAAACGCTTGTGCTATTAGGACTGACTTGCTGGTATCTCGGAATGGGGTTCGAACCGCCGACCACCAGACCACTAACACAAATAAATTAGTAATAAAAAATATTATCATTTATGCATCATTTTCATAAAAATATTAACTTTATTACATTTAATATAATAATACATTAATAAATAATATTGAAATTATCCCGAATGTCTGACACATACAAATTAAATAATATTATACAAGTCAACTATACGGCTGACATACACTATATGGTTCGCTGTGAAGGCAATAGCATCTGATAGTAGTATTGATTATTTTTGTATTTTCTGTTGCATTATTTATCTATTTTTCTAAAGATAAGGTCTGTGGCGTTCTATTCTATCCATTTGTATATAATGTACGGTGATATATACATATCTACAGGCTACGAGTGCAAATGCGTCAAAGAATTTTATTTTTTAAGCAAAATTTAATCAAATTTTATATTCAATAAAATCAAAAAAATATAAGTTTTCAAAGAAAACACAATTTTCTCACCCATCTTCAAGACGTTTCGTACCGAGTGACAGTTCCGCAAATTGATTCTATCACCCCTTAAATTAAATGGAATATACAGCAATACTATAAAAGCTTCAACATTACTATCTCAAACTTTCAAAGTTATGTAAAAAGGTTCCTGTCCTTCGAAGCAATGTAGAAATACGGAAAAGCAGGTTTTGTCTCGTACTACATAAAGGAAAATTTTCATATTCAATTTTATGTCGTTCAAAACCACTTAAAAAAGTGAAACTTTGAAAGTTCAAATGAAAGCGATTTTTCGCGAACACTTGTAAAATATTTTTTCTTTAGTTTTTTGCTTGCTTTATCTGGAAATTAGTCGTGTACTTACGAGCGCATTTTTAGATTATAGAATGGTAAAAATTATTTTTTTTTTGGTAAAATATTATTAATATTTTTAATGTTTAAAGCATTAACTTTGCGATAAGGCATTTTAAGAAAATATTGGTTATGTTATGTTTATGTTAATTTATACAGCGCCGTTTTTGCGTATGAGACGCTTCATAGGCGCTTTACAGGTGCGACATCCCGAAAAACTGAGTTTTCGGGATGTTTTCTTGAAGAGTTCCTGGTTCTCCATTGATCGCAACACTAGAGGCAGCTGATTCCACATAGCTGGGCCCACGAAGCTGAAAGCACGTTCCGCAAACTTGGTGGCTCCAGGTCTCCTCGGTACTACCAGCCTGCAGAGTGCCTCCGATTTAGCTGACCGCAGTGTGAGCCGTCTTCCAGTGAAATTGTCTGGGATACAGAGGTCGATCAAATATTGTGGACTTTTGTACACCATCAGAGAGAGTTTGAAATTTATCGGCTCCGGCAGGCGAATCCAATGTAGCTGCTTCAGCATTGAGGAAATCCGCGAGATCTATCATGCCTTGAACATAAGCCTCGCCGCAGCATTCATCACTGACTGAAGTCTGTCGAGCTGAGTCCTAGGCTATGCTGCATATATTGAGTTACAATAGTCCAGCCGCGAGATGACGTACGCACTACGTATACGTAATCACTTTGATTTTTAGATTCTTTCAGATTCTAGACCTCTTTTGGTAGGCACCTTAGTGCATGTTAGCCTTCGCTCAGTTTAACACGCATGTGATGAATATTTTAAAGGTGTCAGTGTGTGAATAGTGCTATGGTCATGGTGTATAGTGTCATTTACATGCTAGTGTAGTGATTGTCCCGGCGAAGATGTATCTCGAAACCGGTAGACTAATAGTCTAAGTAAATATTTTGATTTCCAGAATAGTATGTTCAAATTTTTCAAAGAACACAGTTCTGGATTTTAATCCAAGAGTACCATACCAAGAGTATCAATAATCAAGATATATTATAGATGTCGCATTACACATATATTATAAATCGCTTTAAAAATTCCAATAAAAAATATAGATACCTCATTAGTGACATCTGTATTTGATTAAGGGGATTAAAAAGCTTTGGATGCCGGTGGCGCTAAACGATAATTACAACACACATGTGAAACGGATTGTTAAAACTCTGGTAATGTGGAATTTTATCAAGAGCGGAAATGGTGAACGTTACACTATGTAAAGTGATCACTTAAGTCAGCCGTGAGATAGGTCGTAAGCCCTATCAACACCCAAAGACTTCAATAACTACTTTTCCATAAAAAAATATAATTTCGTTTCTATGAGACATGCATAATATATTTTAATTTTTTTTCACTGTCTTTAACGAGGGAGTCTAACATAAATTTCTGAGATTTATTAATATCGTATCTAACTACTACAATCTTGCACTACATTACTTTGAAGTGTACACTTCACACCTTTTGAAGTGTAGTGTACACTACAAACTACACACACTTCAAAGTTATTGAAAATACATACTTCAAATCGTACACTTCATTTTAAAGTGAACACTACAAAGTACACACACTTGAAAGTACGAGTACATACTTCAAATAGTACGTTTTTATGTGAAATTTTTGGAAATCGAAACAATCCCCCTCATGGTTTAAAAAATGTTGGGACCGAATGAAGAAATCTCTGGAAACTGAAACAACCCCCTCCCCATTGTTTTGAAAATTTTCTAGTAGCACACTTTTCAAGAAGCATTTCTTGTAGGTCATTACAATTTTGTAGTACGACAATTAGTTCACTTCATTAGTACTACAATTATGTAGTACTGCAGTAGTTCACTTCATTAATACTACAATTAGTTCTCTTCATTATTTATTTATTTATTTAATTTTCAACGGTTACAAAACCTATTACAGTAATTTGATGTTGTACTAATTACCTTATAATATAAAATGAGAGAGTAAGTAAAAGTAAGTATAAGATAATAAAGATAAAATATGTAGAATACAGAGTTAATATAAAATAACATAATAATGTCAAAAGTAAGCATAAAATAACAGAGATAAAAAAAAATAATTACAGAGTAAATATACAATAACAAAAGTATTAAGAAGAAGTAATATATATTCAATAGTATGAAAAAGTTAACAAATGTGAATTAATTACAATTTATGAAATTATGTAGCAACAGAGTTAGAAACTAAAATGGACTGCCTTATTTCTCTAAGAAGTATTTATTGAGATGAGTACGGTAGCACTCTAATGTAACACTGAAGACATCCGATATGTGTGCGTATTCGTTCCCTAGTGTAAGTAATCTGTTAATCCGTACAGTGTTGGAAGTGCCAGTATTCGTTTTGTTGCAAAAATAAGTATTTTGGGAACGAGTATGCCTTTGTGGCACGTTGATTGTAATAGGCGTCTGATACACATACTTATTTAGTAGCACGTGAGCACGCGCAGTATCGACCTTCTCTAGACCTTGCTTATTAGTGGCATGTGTGTACGCACATTGCTAGAAATGAGCGTGCCACTGTCATTCACCATAGAGAAGGGGTATCTTTGGAGCATGTGTGAACAGGCTTGCTTATTTATGAGCATGCCACTAATAAGCATGCCAGTAATGAGCAAGTGTGTACAGTTGTTAGGGCATGCTTATTAGTGGCATGCTCATTAGCATGCCACTAAAGAAGCATGTGTATCTGTACCTATAAGCGATAGGAGGTCAGGGGCATCCAATCTGTTACTATTAATTATTTTGAATAGAAAAATTAAGTCAGCTATTATACGTCTATCACAGAGTTTCGTTAGCCTTGACGTTTGTAGAAGATAGTTGTAGTTAATTTGCTCTATTGGGATACGTAACCTACAGTTTAAATATCTTAAAAATTTGTATTGTACTTTTTCTATTGTGTGGATGTGGCTTGTGTAATATGGTGACCATAGAGGGCTGCAGTATTCTAACTGACTTCTAACTAGGGATTTATATAGATGTATGCAAGTAAAAAGATTGTTAAAGTTTTGGGAATTGCGAATTATAAATCATAGCATTTTCATTCCTTTGTTGGAGATATTGTTAATGTGACTTATATAGTTTAATTTTGAATCTATTGTGATTCCCAAATCATTAACCTCATATACTTTATTTAGAGGGATGTTATCAATCTGATAGTTTAAAACAATTGGATTTTTAATTCTGCAGAAGGTGATACTTTGGCAATTATCTGTATTTAAGTGAAGTTTATTGATAGTACACCAATCGTGAAGTTTTTTTAGTGATTCTTGAAGCATCACGCAGTCGTTTAGGGATTTAATTGAGGTATAAATTTTCATGTCGTCTGCAAATAACAAGACATTTATTGGGTCTTTGAAAATTGCAACAATGTCGTTAATGAAGAAAATAAATAAGAACGGTCCTATGTGCGAACCTTGCGGTACGCCACTGCTTGATGTAAATTTGTATTACAGAGAGTCGTTTATTCTGACTTGCAGATTTCTATCTAGTAGATAGCTTGTGAACCAGCTTAGGAGATTCCCTTGTATTCCTAATTTAAATAATTTTGCTAGTAAGATCTTGTGGCTGACTGTGACAAAGGCTTTGCAGAAATCTGTGTAAATCGCATCCACCTGCCCTCTATTGTCTAGATTTTTAGAAATAAATGTCGTATACAGTGTAAGGTTTGTCAAAGTTGATCTACCGCTTATAAATCCATGCTGGGAATGAGTGATGATTTGACGTATTGGGTTAGTGATTTTATTTAGAACTAGTTTTTCTAGAAGTTTTGGTAATACAGATAAAATACAAATGTGTCTGTAATTTTTTTGATCAGATTTATCGCCTTTTTTATGGATTAGGGTAATATAGGCGAGTTTCCATATGTAAGAGAAGTAACCGGTCTGGATGGATTGGTTAAAGATAACGGATAAAGGGTACAACAGTTCAGTACATTTTTTTATAAGTATTGGAGGTATTCGATCCGGGCCTGGTCCTTTTTTTATGTCTAACTTCATTATTTCAATTGAAATTTTTTGTTCAGTAAAGCTAATGGGTGTTATGAGTGCTCCGTTAGTGCATGAGAAGTTGGGAATTGTTTCGTATAGTATTTAGTGTTTTCATCAAAATTGCTATTCACAGGAAACACGACACTGCGTACTTATAAATATTTTAATAAGTTTATAATAGTTTACAAAAAAATAATATATGCATTTCCTTTGATAAAAAATTGCAGCGTTCTGTGAATTATCATTAATTATTACACGAAGAAATGATAATAAATGGTAGACATAAATAATAATAATAATTAAAATTATCAAAACGTGTGGTCCAAAATCTAGTAGAGTAACTATATACCATATATTGTATAGATATTGTTACTCTAATTTTTTACAAACAAAACAAAAAAAACTATTTTAAAACGTTATTATAAACCCTAGTATAATAGCCATAGCCATGATTAATATGCATTTTTTTAAATATCTGCCAATCAAGATATAAAATATTATTATATAATATTTTATATCTTGATTATATCATTTTATAAAGCATGAATTTGACATTCAATTTAAGATATGAAAAAAACAGGCCTTTTATTTTTCTAATCTTTTCAAAATAAGATTCCTCTTGAAAGAGCGTTAAAAAACACAAAAAGTTATGTTAAACGTTAAAAAACGAAACAAAAATTGGATATCCTGGACTTGATAATATGGACGTTAACGTTATTTTGGAAAGGTATTTTTTTTAACCGCAGTTAGGGTATTCATTTTTACCTAATTTGATCCCCTAAAAATTAAAATTTATTATTTATAAAATGTGTTTTTTTCATTTTTAAATTGTCGTCCCAAGTGGAGTGTTTTCAGTAAAATCATCTACTTTTCATAAAGTGTAACGTATTTTCTAAGACATTATACTTTGTAGAGTATTTAGCTTGATCATTTAATTATTATTGAAAAATTTATAACCTAGTAGTTATTTTTTTAAATAAGTCAGACGTATTTTGGTGCTCTGCGGTTATATCAAAGATATATATCTAAAAAATATATAGGTATATATTTAAAAAATATATTTATTTATTTTGACGTTACTTAGTATATAATGCTCAAATGTTTTTTGTCTATTTACAAATATATATTTCAATTTTTCTAAAGTGCATGCTGCAGACACTCTTGATCGACATGAACATTTTTTTTTTTTTTTTTTTTGCTTGAATTACATCTATGTATTATCAACATCTCTATATGTATAAAAATAATATAAAATTAAGATTAGATTTTAAGTGGATGAATAAGTAGGGAAGAGGGAGAGGGTAACCATAAGAAGGCTTCTAATTTACGTCTGTCGGTTCTTTAGTCAAGATATATTATAAATGTCTTACAGAGACGAAATTATATTTTTTTATGGGAAAGTATCTTGGTTGCAATCTTCTTGCCTTGCACAAGTGACAATCCTGTGACAGGCAAGTTGATCTATTTAGATGATTGATTGGTGCAACCATTGCGGTGGCGATTGGATAAAATAGAGGAGGTTTTTCCTGGTCCCGATGGAATTATTCTGCGGCTGCTGTAAGAACCAACCAAAGAACAAATATATATATATATATATTTTTTTTTTAAATAGAGATGCGAACACGGAATACGTGTCACATCAATATTTTTACTATTTTCAAACTAAGCTAAATGCTTGTGCTATGAAAATAGGACTAACTTGCTGGTCTGGAGTGAGGTTCGAACCCGCGACCTTTGGATCACGAGGCGAGAGTCCTAACCACAGGACCAACAAGCTACTCTAATTAGCCAAGTAATTTTCAATAGAATTTAAAGGTTAGCGATTATATTGCACCACTGTATTCGCGCATATGGATGTTTATTTTATTTTTTTATTCTTGCTTATAAATTCTTTTTTTTTGTTTGTTGCTGAAAGCCTTATTAGCTTTCAAGATGGGGAGAATATGGTGGCCAACGTAAGGAGGAAGACGGATTATGGTGAAGTTTGGACCGCATTAGTCGGAAGTCGCAAGGACACAATTTCGCAATTTCGATCCTCAACCCTGAAGAGCATTTGCAGATGATCTCTCGCGAATTTGCAAATACGCAATTTATAATCGCCTCCTTGCAATCCACTTCTCTCGTTGTTTGTTTATTTTCGGCGCGCTGAGAACAGGGAGGCTCGTTTTTTTATGTTATTAAAAAAACCGGCAAAACAATAATTAAACAATAATTAAACAGGCCATTTATTTGTCTTTCATTTGCAATTGTATATAATCGATTTTTTATTTTCGATAACAGTGGCACTCAATACTCACATTTGAAGGTTTTAGATGCCTAGAAGTGAACAACACTCCTATAATTGCACATTACTCATTAATATTATGTACTAGTTTCCATTGCTTTTGTATGGTTTTTCTGCGGGCGCATTGACGCTCTGCCGCTCTGCCGCTCGCCGCTCGTATCGTACCCGAGGCCTAACTGTATTTAAAAAAAAAACGTATCGGAAAAGTAAACGAAAATAGTTAACGAAATCTTCAATTATGGTACGTGGTAAAATTAATTTTTTGATGAAGGCTTTAGAAATATTATATCAGTATACTGGAAACCTTTCACAAATTTGAAGGGAGTAGTACCACACACTTGTGATCTTTCGCTGGGGGATGTATAAATCATCGTCACTTTAAGTATCGCTATAATGTGATGATCAGAAACTTTTGATTCATCAGTGCTGCATAGATAATCCAAATTGAATGGGTGAAGCGAATTTCGTGTTTCTGCTGGCAGTTGAATTTTCTCGTTATTCAACCGTCGAGACATTTTAAAAACATATATTACGTTTTTAAAAACTGATACTTTATTCCGACGATTCGGACAATAAATATTTGAGTGCACGTGGCCGTTTATTAAATTATGTATTCGTATTTATGTCAATATTTATAAATGTATTTTAACAAATAAACTTCATATGTAAGCATATGAAAAAATAACGTATTCTGAATATTTTTTTATCATTTAATCACTTTAATGTTTACATTTTGTGTCACCTGGGATTTTGAATGGAATAAACAGAGCATTGGTGGATAATGTAATTAGTTAAAAAAAATGCCCGATAGAACTCTTTTTCAAAAAATGTTGTATATTTTGTGATAATGACACCCCCACATCGACGAAACGGATGTTTATTTTGCTTTTGTAAAAATGTTAAATAAGATTTCTTCTTCACTCTCCAACTTACAATTCAATCGGCTATATTCTGAAAATAAAAATATTGTTATTTTAACCTAGGGCTCAAAAATAAACAACCTGCAGATTTATGACATTCCGCCTTATTCGGTGATTACTATTCCAATACTTAAAAGTAGATGGGACGTATTTTTTTAATCCCGTGTAATTCTTCATCATCGTCTTGTCTTTGTAGGGTCGGGTGCCCAACGACTCCACAAGGTGCTTCCATATTCATATGTCTAGACCCATTCAGTTTTCATATACATTTTTTATTGCTCTCTCAGCTTTATCTGGGGCGACCCACAGGCCGTCATCCTTTCGGGGTTGCCAACTGGATTTTTCTATTCGGTATTCGTTCGTCTGGCATTCTTAGCACATGTTCAAGCCACCTTATTTGTGATTTTTTATATATGTAGGAGTGGGGGCTCCATGCCGAGTGTGTGCCGTATGCCGTATTCGGCACTTCTCACTCTTTCCATCAATATGACTTCCGCTACCCTCTTTAGAAAACTCTCTCGTTCTCTAGAAAAAAAATCTCGGAAGCCTGATCCTTGCTCTCACTCTCTCCGCCTTCACATTTGATGGCCATATATAAGGTAAGGCCTGTACACATATATGAAAATAGTCAGTTTTGTCTTGACACTAAGGTCGGATTTTCTTATCACCGCACTATATTGAGAACGAATAATGCCGGCTGCAGCTCCGATTCTTCTATCTATTTCACTTTCCTGCCTCCCGTCACTAGAAAATCCACCCCAAGGTATTTTAAGTTTTCGACTTACTTCAGCTGGGTCCCCTGTATGCTGATTAAGCATGACTTTTGGCCTCATTGTTCGACCATAACCTCTGTTTTGGCAGTACTAATATTCATCCCAACTTGAGTGCACTCGTCATTGAAGGAATTTATTTATCCACTCTTGTAGGTCCTCTTGTGTGGACGCCAGCCACGCTATATCATCCGCGAAGAATAAAAAATGTATTTCCACTTCTCCAACTCAGGCCTGTTTGGCGTTTCCGGCTTATCCTGATCATTTTTTTGACAGTTCAACTAGTTGTACGCAGTTATTTGCTCCTCTCTTAAACTATAAAATCTATTGTTAAAAACATCGAAATTAGTGCAAAGAATATATCAATCCTATTATCAACCACATACGCTATCTGATTATTATATATTCAGCCCAGTAAACGTAGTATTTACTCGGTAATATAAAATATATAATAAAGTGAGTACCTACAATTCACGGCTCTCGCCCGCTCGCGTCACATCGAAGTGTAGTTACAACGGCTATAAACAACATAAGTGCAGGGTCATCACCGCTTACAAAAATGGACCAACTTGGTGAGTCTCTTCAATTTGATAATAATGCTAAACTTGCAGTTAATGCATTGGTACAGATAATTATGGACCCGACAAATAAGTTAAATAAAGATCAAATATCTAAAATTATGCCTAAAACAACTGATCTACTAGGAATAATTGGCAACTTAGCCGTCAGAATGGGCCTAATGGAAGGTGAATTGACAGCTTTCAAGTCCTTAATTCAAAGTAAAAAATTGAGTGAACTCACATCTCATCAAAACCCCGAAACTTGTGATACAACTCAAAATTTAATTGAAAATTTAAACGAAATTGAAGAAAGAAAATCTCGGTCAAAAAATATAATTTTGTATAATGTTCCTGAGAGTTGTGCAAACAGTGAAATTAACAAGTTGAAGGAAGATGCCGATAACGTGGTTAACTCCCTCAAAGTGATCGAACCACACATTTCAATATCCAGTTTCACCGCTTTCCGTCTAGGTAGAAAGATTAACCAAGATAAACCAAGACCAATCAAAATTACATTTAATGAAAAATCACAAGCCATGGCAATTCTGCGCAATCGAAGAATTATCTCCAAAAACCTCTCAATTCGACAAGACCTTACGATCTTACAAAGAAAACACCTAAACGATCTACGCGTTGAACTGGAAAAAAGATTAAAAAATGGCGAACAAAACATCACAATAAAATATGTAAACGGGAGTCCTAAGATAATGACTTCATTTCAAAAAAGTAGTCCAACCAATTAAGTTGACATGCTTCTACCAAAATGTTAGAGGCATCAAAACCAAATTGGTAGACTTCCAATTGTTTATTTCTCTAATACATCACGATATTTTCTTTATAACGAAGACTTGGCTTACTGAAGACATCGCTACCGAGGAATTTGCATGCGAATCTCACAATATTTATAGGATGGATCGAAATCTCTCATTAACCAACAAAACCAGGGGAGGTGGTACCTTATTAGGAGTCTCCAAGAAAATCGGATCTTCGAGACTTCTGACTTAACCAGCAAACATTGAACAATTATTTGTTAAACTCAACACTTTACCAAACAATATTATAATAGGTTGTATTTATATACCACCTTCATCAAACAATGATTCCTACAAACGCCATTGTGAAGCTGTGGAAGAAGTGACGAGAATACACCCACACTCCAAAATTATATTGGCAGGAGACTACAATTTACCCGTTATTAACTGGAGTGAAAACGATGATAGAATATCATTCAATAATTATCCTGAAAGTGCTCGCGAAATATTAGATATGAGCTTATACTTGGAGTTAAAACAATGTAACTATATCCCGAATGTTAATAATCGAATATTAGACCTCATTTTTTCTAACTTTGACTCCGTTAAAGTCCTTAAATCAATAGAATGTTTTCAACCTTTGGATGTACTCCACCCACCTCTAGAATTTGAAATTCATAATGTGACCATTGGCAACTTACGATACCCTATATCAGGTTTCGATTTTCATAATACGGACTACACCAAGGTATCTGCATATCTCCATGAACAAAGCTGGTCATTTCTTAAAGATCACACATCTATCGACTCAAAGGTTGATAGATTTAACTCAATAATTACCAATGCAATTACATCCTATGTTCCTAAATCTACAAACAATAATGCTAATAATTATCCTAAATGGTATACAAGGGAATTGATTACATTAGTTTGTAAGAAAAAGCTTGCACATAAATGTTTTAAAGAGTCCAAATCTATAAACAGCTATGCACTTTTTCATGATCTTAGAAAAAATTGCAAAACTTTATCTAAGAAATGTTACAATGAGTACATCGCCAAAACTGAAAGCAATATAAAATCTAATAACCGTTACTGAAATTAATGATCTTGGCATTTTATTTGACGAGGAATTATCATTCGTAAACCATATCAATAATATAGCAAACAAGGCTATGAAAACACTTGGCTTTGTTCTGCGCTCTTGTAATTCCTTCACAAATATTCAAACGGTCAAACTCCTTTATTGTTCTCTTGTTAGAAGTCAAATCGAATACAACTCATCTATCTGGTGTCCCTATTACAATGCTCATGTTCATACAATAGAAAGAATTCAACATAAATTTTTACGCTACATAAATTTCCGTCTCCATATCCCAATAGAAAATCTTAACTATACAAACTTATTATATTTTACCGGTTTATTGCCACTATCGGACAGGAGAGTTTTATCCGATCTGATTTTATTATATAAAATTGTAAACTCGCATTACCACAGCCCTGAAATTTTGTCCTTAATAATGTTCCATGTACCCAGTCGAACTACTCGAGTGCCGACGCCTTTTTACTGTGACAATACTAGAACAAATGCTCACTACAACTCGCTAGTACCTAGAATACACAGGTTAGGTAACAATTATACAAACATAGCGGACGTGTTTGGTTCTGGCCTGTCACAGTATAGGGGCGCGATACTGAGAGCGCTTCATTCCGCCATAATGTAAATTATATACACTTTCTTTTTTTTGTTTTTTTCTCTGTTTATATTATTTTTGCAAATAACTGTTCTTACCTACATATGTAAAAGCCTATTTAGGCGTAAATGAATGAATAAATAAATATAAAGAGTGAAGACGATTGGCGAAAGTGGGTAACCTTGTCTCAATCCTATTCTAACATTGAACATTTTCGATATTGCGCCGTTTATTCGTACGCAACTTTTGCAATCCTCATTGCGCAATGCAATGCAATCTGCATCAAGGATTGAATTGCCTTGAGAAGGTCTATCCCTATTCCGTATTCGTCTAGCACTGTCCACATTATATCGTGCGGTGCTTTCTCCAGGTGTATAAATCCAATATAAATATTTTGTTTCATATTCCTAGCTTTTTTGGATAGTTTGTGCAGTATAAACAATAAGTCTGTTGTGCCTCTCCCGGTTCTCTCCAGAGTGTATTTTATTACATTTTAGCTGATATTACTGAATACATTTACATTTCAGACTATTGAAATTTAAGAAAGTAGTCATGAATCTACGTCAATATAAAAATTAAAAATCAACACACGATTTTTTCTGATTTCAATTTATTATTAAACACACACAGGACAATCGTTTCTGCTGGTTAAAACATTATCAACTGATGGTTTAAGTAGCCGAAACGATCATTAATGTGTGTTTAATGATACATAAATTGAGCTTAGAAAAAATCTTCTGATGATTTTTTTAATTTTGATTTTATATAATTTAGTTTTTTATAATTAATAACGTCAGTGTGCAAAAAATTAAAAAATCTACATCAAATTATTATGATATGTTGATTGGGGGGAATGTGGAGTATAAAAGATTCATTGATATGTAATGTCATTAAAAACCTAAGACAGGAAGAAGAAATTGCTTACTGTGTTTTTATGTCTACATATACGATGGTAAAATATCACTTTTCAACACCCAAAAGCTGTGAAGGAATTGTATATTAGGTCCTTACATATGAAATTGACGTTTAGTATGGGAGGAACATAAAGCCGATTTTTTTTATTATAATATTTTTATTTAATCAAAGTATGTACCATTGCTATCTATGCACTTTTGCCATCTCATAGGTAGTTCATCGATCCCTTTACTAAAAAAACCATTCGGACGGGAATCAATAAAATCTTTGAAGGCGGTTTGGACTGCCCCATCGGAGTTGAATTTTTTTCTTTGCAAGAAGTTATCCAAATTTCGAAAAAAATGGTAATCTGTTGGGGCAAGGTCCGGAGAGTACGGTGGATGTCTTAGACATTCCAATTGAAGCTCCTCTAATTTGGTAGCCGTCTGTTGTGCAGTGTGTGGTCTAGCGTTATCATGAAGCAGCAGTGGCCTAGAGCGATTAACCAGCCTCGGTTGTTTAGCAGCTAGCTTTTCCATCATGGTTTGCAGTGCTGACAATAGACATCTGTCGTAATCGTCTGGCCAGATTTAAGAAAGCTGTAGTGAACGACACCAGCACTAGTCCACCAAACGCTCACAAGTAACTTTTTTGGAGTCAATTTTGGCTTGGGGCATGGTTTGGCTGGTTCGGCAGGGTTCAGCCATTGCGATGAGCGCTTCCGATTATCGTACAGGATCCACTTTTCATCACAGGTAATGATTCGATTTTAAATCCCTTCATTATTGTGCCGGTTGAGTAATGCAACGCAGCAGTCAACGCGCGTTTGTTGATTTGCTTCACTCAATTCGTGAGGTACCCACCCTTCAAGCTTTTTCACCTTACCAATTTGCTTCAAGTGGATTAAAACAGTTTTATCACTAACACCGCAGCCTGCAGCTAACTCGGATGTGGTTTGCGATGGATCCGCTTCCACAATAGCCTTCAATTCTTCATTATCAACTTTGGTCTCCGGCCGTCCACGGGGCTTGTTCTGCAGGTCGAAATTTCCAGAACGAAAACGTTGGAACCAAAAACGCACTGTGTTTTCTTTGCGGCACCGTCGCCATACACATCATTAATCCTTCGAGCCGTTTCTGCAGCACTGGTGCCACGGTGGAACTCGTACTCGTAAATAACGCGATATTTCAAGTTTTTCATTTTGTAAACTGAGTGACGCAAAGAAAAAAACAATTGAGGAAAAAACAAATGAATTATAATTTTCAAAACACAAATACATGAGTAAATAGCTGTATAAATTTGGATTTGGAATTCCTAACCAAAGAGAAGATATTTGAGATCAAATTTGCCAGTACGGCAAAACGCCAATTTCATATGTAAGGACCTAATATCTTAATCCATATTCAACCAACTAGACAATAGACTCCATATTTGTAAAATATTTCACAATCGACCAAGGATTCGCGCTCTCTAACTTCTAACAAGGTACTACGCTAAGTGTCATAGAATGGAGGCAGCGTTTGGATACGTTCCAAAAAGAACATTTGAAAGCGAAGGTGATTTCAGTTCTAAAAGCTGTGGTTTACCGGGATGACGCTTGAACCTCCGCCCACCCCACTTTCTCTTCTCGGTCCACGTCGATAGTAATATGGCGCTGTCTCCTTGACATCGATAATTTATAAATAAAATCAAATTTTTATACATTACCTACTGTTTGTGTGGCATATTCCCTGTAATACTAAACAGTACATACACAGCGACATACCTACTTCTATACCTCGCAATGAGTCCGGATGCTAGATGCGGATCTTGCAGTAATGAATGCAGGAGATACGAGGTGGAGGACATAGATATGTTAATTCCTATTTTGGAATTAAGAATAACAATCAGTTATTCTTAATTCCAAAATAGGAATTTACCGCCATGGCTGTTTTCTCACCAACAGGAGATATTTAATGCAAAGAAAATTCTCTCGCCTACCAAGATAAAAAAAACCAAGCCAAAAATAAAATCGGTTCGGATGTTTTACGTTAAGTACGAAGATGTAATTATATTTAGAGACGATATTAATAGTATTCTATTTAGTTTTGAATATATTTGTAGGTGGAATTTGAATGATAACCTCTTCATCCGTGCAGTCTGTTCATATTCTAGCAGACGCAAGCCTTTCAAGGGTTCAGTGGATTCTGCGAATGGTGTGTAGCACAGCACAATCAAGGCAGACCGAATATTAGATGGTGTGAGTGTGGTATTGTACCGTTTTCATTGTATAACGTATTGCGGGGTCCATAACTCGCATCTACATGCGGTGCGTTTGAAAGAACCCTGACTCTTAACCCATTAGGAGGAATTCGCTTCAATTCAATTCAAATTATTTAGTATATACGATTACATTACAAACATAAATTTGATTTGTGAATGTAATAACATTTTAATTAACATATCTAAAAAATTGGATTAGATCAATATCCAAAGTGTTATTATTCAGCATAGCGGTAACTCTTACAATAGGCATAACTATCGGCATGTTTTTTCTGCATATTCGAATGTAAAACAATCTAACTATCAGGATTATTTATCAGGAACATATATACCAATTTTACGCACAATTCAGGTCGCGACAGTCGATAAAAATGCGTAATCAGATATACATTTCTTCTAGTCTCTAACCTATTGTAGCCAAGCATACCCAGGAGAAACTGGTTGGGTAAAGCCAAGGATAATGCCCGCTTTCTCGCTTGTAGAGATATTTCAGAAATTTATTTTGTGCTTTCTCTGCCAAAAGAGAGTACTTATGTTCAAACCATCGTGCCTTGTTCGAACGATCAATGTTCTTGTCAGCATGGTAATCTTACAGTGTTCTATTTATTGAGACATTGACCCATTTCCTGATAGAAAAATAGGACTCTTAAATTTAATAGAAATAATAAACCTAAATGACAGCCCGGACTTGAATTTGACTTATTTAACTTTCATTCCTTTTTCGTCCATTTACGAAATATATTGAGTCAACGACCGCCAGACTTATTATATAGTATCAATCCTGAAATATTTTCTGTAAATGTACACTATAGTAAGTAAGAAGGTTTGGATATGACATTTCGAGATAACGAAGACGAAGCTATTTCATGGGAAACATGTGTGAAAGATTTATAGGGCTTATTACCTGTATGAGCCGGCACACCTGTACACAAGGCAACGTTCACCAGTTCTGTCGTAAGACAATCCACACATTCTAATATTTTTTTGAAAGTTTTTTGAAGGGACTATGCTAGAGACATCTATGATCCTTCGCATGACATAGTATACAGAGATTTCGCCGCTAATAACGATACCCCAATTTTTTTAATTGGCAGTTTGATTAAAAATTTGAAAGATATAAATGTGGGTAAGGAATTGCTTAAAGTGCTCACTTGAGCCATAAGCCCTGTGGCCATCCTATTAAGACTTCCAAACATGTATACCACATAAATTGTTTCGTCTCCGTGAGACTTCTATAATTTATCTTAATTAAGGATTATCCCTCTGTGGATAAAATCCAGTGATTGTGTACTCGGAAGATACATAAAATATATTGTTAACATTTAACTGCTAACATAACACGTAACTGAAACATTGGATCTAGCTTAATAGCTTTATATGAAACTTTATACGAAATCTTTCCGGGTTCTGATCCATTAAAATTTCGATTATCCGACGGATTTTCAAAAATTTTCGACACGGTATTCTTTAAAAGATATTCCATTAAAAATTAGGACAAGGTATATGCGGTGATGAAGTGCCTCTCCGAAATTGGAAAATGATTGATTACATATCGATAACCGTTTAGAATATAATTTGGTAAAAGGCGCACAGTTTTATGAAAAAAAAAATGTAGGACGCGCTTAGTTAAGGGTTAGAGGCCGGCGCGGGAAAAGTAACACCATTTTTATGTCGGTGGTGTGCCGCATGTATTTTTGCGGAAAATATAAAACGTTCTTTTATAAATACGTAATTGAAACGGTTGGCTTTTTGTACGGCCAGGGGCTCAACATCGCCGCTATTTGGAAGCAGGGAAATGGCTGAAAGTACTTTTTACCCTGCAGAGTCCCGTTTACATTTTTTAGTTCTGGAAGATAAAGTTAGCTTTCTCCACACACAATTCAAGTTGATTACTA
>JADDOH010002663.1:0-11161 GCA_016648135.1 Agrypnia vestita | reverse complement strand
GGGGCGAGCGGGGGGTTGAAGCTCCACTGTACCCCACTTTCTGTGAGATGTCCCTGCATTCGTGGGTCGTCATGGAGTTCTGCCAGCGCGGCCGCCATGTCCTTTTCCGCGCCTCGGAAGTTAGTCCCATTATCTGAGTATAAGAGGCGTGGATGACCGCGCCGCGCGGCCATTCGTCTGATGGCGAGTATAGCTGAATCTGCAGACAGGGACTCGGCTAGTTCCAAATGTACGGCGCGTGTTGTTAAACTTGTAAACAGCGCGCCGTATCTTTTTTCTCTCCTTCGGCCGATGGTAATTTGCATTGGCCCAAAATAGTCCAGACCGCAGTGGTGGAAAGCAGGTGTTTGGTGCGCCAGCCGACAATCTGGTATCTGGCCCATCAATGGAGGGCTCGGCTGGCTCTTCATATTGCGGCACGCCTGGCATGCCAATTTCACCCGGCGCACGGTTGGTCTCAATTTCAGCACGTAAAACTTTTCTCTGATATCGGCTACTGTTTTTTCCGTGCCCGGGTGGTTCTCGCGTTCATGGTAGTAGCGCACCATTAGTCGTGTGTATGGGTGGGCGCCGTCTAGAATAACCGGCGCTCGTAATCCGGGCGGTATGCCCTCCACTGCGGTCCGCTCCAGCCGAGAACCCATTCTGATGACGTTGTGTTCATCCAGTTGTGGTGTCATCGGGTACAGTCGGCTGGTCTTTTCTATGACTTCCCCTTTCTGGAGGGCCCGTATCTCTGGCCCAAAAGCGTCTGCCTGTGTGTATTTTATCCAGGTGCGCTCGGCCTCCGTTCTTTCGTCAATTGTAATATCAGGCTGTTTTCCACTGAGGTGACGACAATTATTCACAAAACGCCGCACCCAGGCGGTAGTGCGGAGCAATCGGGTCCATGACGAAAAACGTTCTATGTCTGGGAGCGCTCCCCCCGTGTTGGTTTGTCGTACTGCTAGTACAGTGGCCGGCCTTCTCTCCATTATACTTTCATCGGGCTGCGGCCGTGCCTTTTCCTTTGGCCAGTTTGCCTCACTTCGTTTGAGGAATTCAGGCCCACTGACCCACATGCCTTCCGCGGAGAGGTCCGGAGGTTCGCCATCTCTGGTCCCGATATCGGCAGGGTTTTTCTGTGTCGGCACCCATCTCCCAGCCTCAGCGTCTGTTAATTCGTCGATCTCGCCGAGTCTGTTTGCGACGAACGCCGAGTAGGACCGGGGGTCGGTCCGCAGCCAACATAAGACCGTTGTTGAGTCGGTCCAAAATACAGTTCGTATTATATGGCAGCGGTGTTCTTTTCTGATGGTAGCTGCTAGTCGGGCGGCCAATAGTGCTGCCTGTAGGTCCATGCGTGGTATTGAGAGTGGCTTTAGTGGCGCGACTTTGCACTTCGCCGAGATGAAGGCTACGTTCATGCCGCCCTCTCCTGTCTCGGCGAAGTATGCCACCGCGCAACATGCCTTCTCGGACGCATCACAGAACACATGCAGTGTCACGTTGCTGCTTCGACGCGAGAGGCACTGGCGCGCTATTTGACACTCACTATTTCTTATGAGTACATTCCATGCGCGCCATTTCCCCATGTGCTCGGGATGTATTTTCTCATCCCACCCGACCTTTGAACGCCATATTTCTTGTAGAAGTATCTTCGACCGGATCAGTAAGCACGCTAGGAAACCCACCGGGTCGAAAATACTCATCACGGCGCTCAGCAGCTGTCGTTTGGTCGGGTGGTCCGCCTCCGTCAGCTCCGGTAGGTTTACAAATTTGACAACAAATTTATCGGAGGCGGGTTCCCACATAATCCCGAGCACTCTCTCGGTCGTTGTATCTTCTCCGATAATTCTTATCGGCTCTACGGCTCGCAGAGTTGGTTCGATGTGTTCCAATACCTCCAGACTATTGGAGGCCCAATTCACTAGATGCATATTTCCTCGACGCAATACCTCGGACACCTGTTTCATCAGTGTGATTGCTTCTTCGGAAGTGTCCAAAGCGTCGAGGTAATCATCCATATAGAATGTATTTTGAACTGCTTTGGCTGCGGCTGGGAACTCGTTGGCGCTGGCATCTGCTATCCGGTTGCGGACATACTGGGCGCTGCTGGGTGAGCATGTTGCACCGAACATCATCGACGTCATTTGATATGTTGTCGGGTCTGGTTCGTTCGGTTGTCTCCACAAATATAGCTGCGCTGCTTGATCCGCCTCTCGGATTTTTATTCTAAGAAACATTTCTTTGACGTCTTCTGCCAGCGCCACTCGTCCTTCACGAAAACGGAATACACTTCCTAGTAGAGAACTTAGTAGGTCCGGCCCGGTGATCAGTGTGTCATTTAAGCTTACACCACGACATTTGCTCGCTGCATCAAACACTATACGAATTTTTCCGGGCTTATTGGCATTGAAGACAGCGAAGTGTGGTAGGTAATATTTCCTTTTCATGTTGGCTTCTTCAGCTGGTAACAGAGGGTGAGCCTACCCTTTGTTCAGGTATTCGTCCATTTTCGCTCTGTACGCTTCTGCATAAGCCGCATCCTTTGCCATCTTTCTTTCAATGCCAGCCAGGCGGTTAGCGGCGCACTGGCGGCTGTCTGGCAGTTCTCTGCTATCCTTTTTCCACAGGAGGCCTGTCTCCCATTGACCGGTGGGTAGTTGTCGTGTTGTTGCTTCCATGATAGCGGTAGCTCGTGCATCCTCCTTATTGACACGGGCCGCGGCGGTTACCCCCAATGAGTCGACGGCAAAGAGTTCGCGCACTAATGCCTACAGAGTATTGTCGACTACGGGAGAAACTGCACTGGAAACTGCCAACACTGTTGCGTAATCACTATGGTTTTGTTTTCCGAAAATGCCATGTATGGCTCACCCCAGGGCCGTGTGGGATTTGATGCCGCCGCCTTGCAGTTCTTGTACCTTCCTTGTCACTATGAGGTGAGCGTGGTCTTGACCAATCAACAATTGTGGTCGCACTTCACTTATGTCGACGTAATCTTCACACGGATGCGCGCGTTTATTGCTCACTACGTACTGTGAGGGAAGAGCGAGCTTGCGGACCATACTCGCTCTCATCGGGTATTTGGCCCCGTCACCGCGCACGGTTACACTTATCAACTGGGACTGGTCGTCGGAAGAGCACATTCCACCTGCACCATGAATTCGTAGACTGCGGACCGGTCCTTTGGCCCCGACGGCACTGGCCACCTTTTGCTCGATGAGGGTGACCGTCGATCCCTCATCGAGAAGCGTGTGCACTTTTATATGCCCGCGGGGGCCATTCACCACCACTGGTATCACTTTGAGATAAACGCACTACCTCCCTTGATAGTCACTGGTTTGTCCCACTGTTTCTTTGTTGTTGGTGCGGGGGTTGTGGCTGCCGAGGTGTTCGTGGAACTGGCGTTTGGTTCTCTCCTTGATGGTCCCCCTTTTGGCCTCGGCTTCCCGAAACGTGGTTGGTTGTGTTGCCGGAGGTGGTGGTCCAGTTCGTGTAGTGTGTGGTGGTGGGGTTCTCTGCAACCGTGCGTCCCACATGGTTTGCTGCGACAATCGGGGGAGCGATGGCCCCTTTTCAAACAATTGTAGCAGATCTTTATTCTTCTTACTATGTTCCAACGATCTGCTACCGTCTTCCTTAAGTAGGCCTTACATCCGGCCAAATGATGTGGTGCTATGTGGCATGCAGGGCAATTTTCATGTCGCTTTCCATCCCTCTGGGGATCCTTGTCCACCTGGCCTGTGGTGATCTGGTGGACGTTACCGGTGCGGCGTGTGGTCGTCCTTTTGGTCCGACATCCAGCGTATGAGGCCATTGCCACCATGTCCGACAACCATTCAGATAGATCCTGGATGGTGATGTTGGTGGACCCGCCTTTCCTTGAAGACACCCACATCATCTTGGCACACATAGGTAGCTTGTTGACCATCTCGCTCAGTAGTTGTGGTGACGTCATATATTTGGCGTCGAAGCCTCTTACTGTTGCGACTACATTGCGGACGGCGATAGCATAGTCGATCACGGCATCATAGGGTAGGTCTTCAGTGATGCGGGGATGGCGCCGCACCTTCTCCAACATGGCATCGATGATGTCTTCAGTGTTCCCGAAACGTTCTTGCAATGTACGCATTATTTCGGGAATGTTGTATGGGTCCACCAGTAAAGGGGCGATGGCTTCACGCGCTCGTCCCTTTAGTGAAGTCTGAAGGCGTATCAGGTTTTTTGCAGCTGATAGTCCACATAGTGCAGTAGATTGTTCAAACTGAGCATGGAACGTGGGCCAGTCGAATGGGTCTCCGCTGAAGTGTGGCAGTTCTTTTGCTCCGGACTGCCTTGCCAGCATTGCTGCTACTTGCGCCTCTCCATTGCCAGTCTGGGAGCGGGTGCCCTCTGTGTGTCGGTTCCTTCGTAAGGCTTCTTCGATCCATGAAGCCACTTCTTCCTGCGGGTTGGGATGATTGCGCACCCATTCTCTTGTGAACGCGCTTGCTACTGGACAGCGGGGGTGCTGTCCTGACTGGTTTGATGAAGTAGGCCTGCCGTTTTCTATGGCTGCTTGGTGAGCAGAATGTCTGGTCATGGTGTTTGCCCCGAAAATTTTATCAGGGCCAGCATTGATGGCTGCACTTCTAGGTGACTGCCCCTTTTCAGGGCCACCGATGTTGATTGTACTTCCAGGTGACTGGCCCTTTTCAGGGCCACCGATGTTGACTGCACTTCGAAGTGACGACCCCTTTTCAGGGCCACCGATATTGACTGCACTTCGGAATGACGGGCCCTTTTCAGGGCCACCGACTATTTCCTCGTCGATTGGTGTCGCTGCTCCGGCAGCGATGTTCCCAGGTGGTGGCAGTTGTTGGGTGGTGCACACACGGATCAGGACTTCAGCGTGCTCTCGCTGTAGGTCCCGTGAGTGCTGCCGCTCTTGACGGAGCTCCGCCCTCAGTTGGCGGATGGTGTCCTCCGTCCTAGTAGAGTATCGGTCCACCTCGGAACGGGCCTGTTCCGAAGTAACTGACTCGTCGCGATGGTGTTCTTCTTCTTCTTCTGGAACGCGTCCCGATCTGGACCCAGATCGCGACATCCTCGAGTGGTGCACAGGATCCGGCTCGAAGGACCAGCTGTTCCGGACAGGAACACGCAAAAGATAGTTTGGTTCCACGTGCCCAAAACTCGAAGAAACGCACCGAAAGTTTCAGATGGCAAAGTCGTATAAAACCAATCTAGAAACGCCGGTGTAGTAGAGGTTGCCTTAAAAGGGCCAAAGAAGATCCAGAGAAAGTCCAAGTAGTCAGCAGGGTCGTTGTAGGTAGAGAGAAATGAAAGACTGGTAAAAGTGGTCCGATAGGCTCTTAAAGCACCTTCAGGTGTACTGAATTGCTCGCCGTTATGAAACTGTTTATATAGCCAAATTACAAAATCCCTTCCATAACTCCATCGTAAAACAATCAGCCAATCACAAAGCTTGCTTTGCCGATTTCAGCGCTCGCGCCATCTCTGAGTGAATTTTGGTACTAATCAGTCTGACGATTGGCTGCGGAGATCGGCAGAAAGCACTTTGCTCCGACATAAAAAATCGTAAAAATAGTTTCATCGTCTTTTTGAGACGTAAATCATGTTAATTTATACAAGACTAAACCTTGCTGATAATCTAACATAGTCTATGGGACCCGCAAGGTAGTATTAACAGAGTTATTACAAGTTATGTACCGAGTGCAATCGGCTAGTTACATTAAATTCAATAAAAAATAGTTCTTAAGTAGATACATGAATTTTTGTGTAATAATTATGAAGTATATTTTATAAGGCGTCTTTTGACTATAGTTTAATGAGTGAATAATTAATATTATGTTAGTTATAAACAATTTTATCAAACAAAATTCCTCCTACGTTTCTGATGTAATTTGTAGTCGTAAATATATACTTTTTGTATAGATATTTACTGGAAGAATACAATAAAGAAAGTTTTAGTTTAATTGGACTGCTGTAGCGGCCAATATTCGATTTTGACTGAAAGTCATCTTTTTCGGCACGGTATCGCTCGGCCGGTGGGGTCGATATTAGCGATTGCGCTTATGTTGAGCGTAAAAGGTCCATTTTAGGGCCACTATTTTTAATTCCCCATTTTATGTTTTCTATGCGTTTCTTGACTTTTCCTGTGTTTTTAATAAAAATTATTTTTTGAAGAATTTTGTAAAGTTTAATTTATATTTTGTGTGTACGGTGCTCCACGCACTTTTTAGTAATGATGCTCCTCCGCCAGTCTACGTCCAGTAGGTCTTGTGCGACAAGACTCTGATTTTATGGGCTGGGTACCCGTAAATCAGATGCAAGCGATATGGGGAACGGTCAGTCTGCAGCCTGCCGCCCCACTTTAATCTTCGGAATACCAGCCGGGCGCACCCAATTGGCTGGTTCTCGGAAATGTATATACCAGTCTAAATTATCACGCCTCGTGAGCGGGTCAAATTCCAGAAATATTTGGAAAATATTTCGATTTCCATACTGACCATATGTCAGTCAAAAATGCCGCGAACGGCTGATTGCTTCGAAAAGCGCATCGTCTATCGCTTTGCAAGCGATTTACTCTCTTTATTAAAAAATAAAAGATGTGACAAAAATCCATAAATATTACATTGTATATGTCAATATTTAAATCTATAATAATAAACATTATTCATAGAGTCCAAAAAATAGTGTGTCACATAAAGTCTTTTATTTCATCTGTTTACATAAACATACAAAACTGGCATTGTTTCGTGATGACGCCACCGTTCCACGGCGATCGTTTCGAACTTCTAATTCCTGTCCGAAACACTCTATTCTATAATATAATACGCTGGTGCATGATATATAGGAGTAAAAAATTGAAAATATTGATTTTCAGGCGTATTCTAGTAGATATTTAATAATTCGAAAGAATATCATATATACGTTAATAAGGAATATTGCTAAAAAAAAAACTCCACTTTGAAAAACAAAATAAAGAATTATCATTACCAGTTGCGAAACATATGTATACTAACTGAGAATGAGAAAATGAGAAAAAAATAACAATAGATGTCTCTAGCAGAGACCAGTGCAATATATGAAATGTTCTTGATTCGGAGCATTTTAGAACTTTCCTTTCTTTTCATTAGAGGTTCCCAGATTTAAAATATATATACAACTTTAAAAAATTTGATAATGTGTGGATGTTCTCACGATTGAATTGGTGAATGTTGCATTGTGCAGAGAATTACTTAAGCCAGCTCATCCAGATTGAAAGCCCTGCGCCATCGTATAAGAGACTTCCATCCACTTTTCTCATAAATAAATAGATTCGCCTCTGTGAGACTTCTATAATTTAACCTCAATTAATTTATCTATTCTATTTAGTGTTGGGATAACGATCACTATTATAACAATCTTCTCATGGGGGAATTTTTTGAAGAGTCACATATAATCATCAAAATGGTAACAGTTTTTTTTTTAACGTTTTCATTATAGTAGAAGATACGCATTTTTATCTAAAGGATCGATTTAGTTATTGGTTGAGAATACAACGAGAGCTTTTATTTCCATGCGAAGGCAATAAAACAAAGTGAACAACCGATCAAATAACAAACAACCGACTCCGAAACCAAACATGTAAGAAAAGGGAGTTCTTTTATTTCCTCTGCAAGGCTCATTGTCCTCCGAGGCGATAAAATAAACGTTAGTCCGACGCGGTGTAGATAGGGTAGCCCGGCTAGTGTTCAATGAATCCACCCACTCAAATAAATATATACTCACATTGCACACACAACAACACGCGTTTCGAGCTGTCTCACTAACCGCGTCATTTTGAAAGATGTAGATAATATTTATAAAAATATTTTATTTATATTTATTGGAAAACCTTAAAAAGCTTGAAGTAATTAAGTAAATACAAAGAATGGGAATCATAAAAGCCAATTTTAGGTTTTCATCGGTAGTGACAAAATATCGTATTTGCATGGTATACGTATATAGGGTTATTTGGAAAACACAAATAACCTCGCAGGACTATATTCCTGCCTCGATTATGAGTCGAAAATGCTCAAGCTATCATGACCTAATTCAATAGTTATGGAGATATGCGACATCAAAGTTATCATTTTTTTTCAATATTTCTGACTTATTTTTTGTAAAACGTTGGACTATGACTACAGTAAGTTATATCGATTACGAAAAATTCATCCGTTTCAATATAAGTTGATAAAAATGATAAAAAACCTGAAAATTTTTCAATTGGAATGTTTTCCAATGTCAAACGATTCTTCAGCTTTTGGTATCTATCACCAAGTGAATCTGAATAGTGAGCAACCGAATATTAATATTTCCTTTATTTTAACAGGATATTTAGGAAGGTTGAATACTGGCTAGGCAGCTCTACATAATGGAAAAGGAATGACAGGCGGATATGTTAAAATTCTTAAAGGGAATAAATTGTCTTCGGCATGGAAGGAATCTGTCTGTACCTCATACGCCGTGAACGGATAACAACGCTTTGTAATAGGAACCTCGTTAGCATTTAATGGAGATTGGGCGGTTAAGGAGCGGGATGATGGATTTAAAATTCCGGAACAATAGGGAAATTTACCCCCGACCCCGACTGACGTCATACTGTTAAAAGTTTGAATTTAGAATACATTATCACCCGTATTTAAAAAATCCACTTGATACATCAAAAGAGAAAACTTACGTAAGTAAATTTCGTTAAAATTCTAGAGGTAATCAATCGGGGGCAGTCAGTAATGAGAAAACCGAGTAAATTTGTGATACGTTTAAAATAATGGAGGACGGATTTTTACAGGGAAAATCTGATTAATTTTTCAGTTTTCAGGAATGAATTTCTACACTTGGGTACCATATACCTAATATTTACAAAACTTTTTCCCTGACATTATGGACGTACTATAGAAAAAAGCCGGCTTGTATTGTAAAAAAAACGAATGGACGTCTAAATACGCGAATTTGCTGGTAAGTGTTATATCTACGTCAGATGACATAAAAAGACATGCCAAACGTCACTTACCAAAATAATCGTTTTGGCGGGGTTTTAAAATCGTGATTTTCAAAATCTTTTTTTAATGTTAATATACCTACATATTAAAATAAAACCTTTTTCATAAACGTTAATAATAATAATAATAATAACACATAAACGCATAAATAATAACACATAAAAATAATAATAACACAATAACACATAAATAACACATAAACATAAACGTTAAGAATAATAATAATAAGAATAACGTTAATAAACTAATCGAGGTTAAGATTTTTCTTTTAAAAAAAAAGTGAAAGGGATGGGATTCTAAATTGCCAAATCACAATAAAAATCTGGCAAAATAGATTGCAGAATAGAAAAATTAGGATGAAGGAAAAGAAAAAAACATAAATCGTTTGAGAATTCGCACAAATGTATAAAAAATATATCCATCAATTTATTGCAAGTGCTGGAAGTTGATCCCGAAAGAACCATTACGAATTTAGGTTGACTTTTACAACCGGCGCTCGCGGTTCAGCGGGAGGTTACAAGTCGGGCCAAATGACCGAGTTTAGGCCGAGGCCCCGTCCGTTTGCGCAGCCAGCTCCAAAGTTCAGCCCCGAATTACCGCCGTTTTAGTATTAACACATCGAGGAGCGGGACCGGCTTTGAATAACGATGAGGTTGTAATGAACGCCAGCGTTTTGGATGGTGGGCACGCCAATCGACTTGACATTTCGGAACATGCCCGGCTTCCTTAATTTCTCGGGGTTTTTAGGCGTAAGAAAAGCTGTTTTTTGTGTGTTGGATCTTAATATTACTCCTAATAATATTACATTAAAAAAAACACGCTTATTTTAAATTTACAATGTGAACACTTAATTTTGGGACAATTTTTTTACTTCACTTTCCAAATAAAAGATGGGCGCTCAAGATTAAAGAATTCTGTTTTTAACGGAGGGAAAGCGCCCACGCCTTTATTTGGAGAGTGAAGCAAAAAATTTTTGTCCGAAAATTATTTTTTTACTTTGTAGTGCATCAAAATATAGGTAGGATTAAAAAAATTTTTTTTTCACGTAATATAATTTTCTACTTTTCAGTCTTAATATTACCCAGCGTACAAATCACTTTGGTAGGAAACTAGCGCCATCTTTTGGTTATTAACTAATTTCTCTTACAAAACTTTTATAAATTAATTATGATGGATTAATTCATTACTAAGTGAATCGAATTATGTTGTGATAGTGAATCGATTCGTGTACTGTCATCCAGAATACGTCTGTGTGCAAAACTTCAGCTCGATTGGACACTAAGAAGCGGGTAAAATATGAATTTTAAGATTCCGTCCAAACAGATAAAGCTAATATAAGTGTGGTAAAGATAAAAAAAGCATAATAATCCTTCATTAATTTAAAAATGATAATTTTTATTTTCTTTATGATAATTTTTCATAAACCACACAGATTATGTTTATCGCCAATCGCATAAAAATAATCAATATGTTTTATAGAAAGTTTGTTAGTAATTTAAAATTAATAATTATGTCCAATTACATACTTAGTTGAGGCTATAAACATAAAAATATAATAATCCTTTAACATGTCCAAGCGATGGGTATGTGGATGCCAAGATCTTTACGACAAAAAATACGTTTTTACACCCAGCATTTTATAATTTTATACGCTAAGCATTATATGTGCAATAGTTTATTTTATACTTACTGCATTAATACAATATATTTTGCAAACCACAGTAATGTGTAGAGTAGGTAAAAAGCATAATTGTTTTTGAATTGAATGTAATTATTGTTGGTGATTTCTATCAGATTCGCTTGAGACAGCTACTGAATTACCTCCATGGATATTTTTATAAGTGCAATTCTCAGAGTTTTTTAAAAACGGGTATAACAAAGGATAAAGACTTTTAATGTTACTTATTGTTAATTCTGTTGGTGGTATATAAATACGATTTTCGTATAAAGTATTATATAAGTGTTAACTTGTGTGGTGTTTTGCTGTATAAGTAAGTGCTGGCATATAAGTTTTTTTATAATTCCCAGAATAATTTTGACACACAGTATAAAAATGAAAATTCTTAGGCATGTCTGTGTAACATTAAAGGTGAGCTAATAATAATTATGATAGTTTACTCGTTTGCAAATATATCATGTTTAGGACA
>JADDOH010002662.1:0-42564 GCA_016648135.1 Agrypnia vestita | reverse complement strand
TAATTTGAGGGACTTTGGGACCAACTTCCTTTTTTTACTTTTTTCTTTATTCGGATGGATAGAGCTCATTAACCTTATCAAAAGTTGTCATATGAAATTTTTCCTAAACGTAATATTTTGGTCAAAAAAAAAAAGTTTTGTATTTTTTGTATGGAGCGGATCAAATAAAATTAAATTTCTGCTAAGTGGTGACTGACCCTACTTTGAAACATTTTTTTTCTCATATCTTGTCTAGTATACCATCGTTTGATGCTATGAACGTGTACATAAACTTGCAACTCTACCAGATAAATGGATTGCGCTCTATCCTCTCTGCCTACCCCCTCGGGGAAATGGCGTGATGGTAAGTAAGTAAGTATGTATGATTGTAGAAAAAAATATATATATATATATATTATTAATTAAATAAAAAAATAAAAAAAATTAAAAAAATGTCAAACTAAATATGAAATAGTGAGTACAAGTATATTATAACACAAATAATCAACAAAAAACCCAACAAAATAAGACTAAAAACTAATTAAATGAACACTCAATAATACAACAGCAAACTTATTTTTTTACAATTGTAGATAGTAGTTTTACGATATATATACAGGGTGTACCAGAGCTAGCAGCAGAAACTTGGCCGGTAGATTCCTGACTATGTTATGAGTCTAAAATGTTCAAGCAACCATGGCCTAATATCAATAGTTATGGAGATATGCAATATCAAAGTTTGCTTTTTTAAATTATTGCAAGGTTTTTATCATTTTATTCGACTTGTATTAAAGCGAATGAATTTTTCATAATTGATTTAAGTTACTGTAATGATAATTCTACTTTTTGCAAAAAAATAAGTAAGAAATATTGAAAAAAAAATGCAAACATTATATTGCATATCTCCATAACTATTGATATAAGGCCATGGTTGCTTGAACATTTTAGACTCACAACGTAGTCAGGAATCTACCGGCCAAGTTTCTGCTGCTAGCTCTGGTACATCATATACTATCGTAATTTGTAAAATAATATGTTTGCTGTTGTATTATTAAGTGTTCATTTAGTTAGTTTTTGTCGAACTTTGTTGGTTTTTTTGTTGATTGTTTGAGTTATTGTGTACTTTTACTCACTATTTCATATTTAGTTTGACATAAAAGAAATTACGAAAATAAAAAATAATATTATAAATATATACGTTATTTTATTTTTTCGATCCATTTATCTGGTAGAGTTGCAAGTTTATGTACACGTTCATAGCATCAAACGATGGTAGACTAGACAAGGTATGAGAAAAAAAAGGTTTCAAAGCAGGGTCAGTCACCACTTAGCAGAAATTTAATTTTATTTAATCCGCTCCATACAAAAAATACAAAACTTTTTTTTTTGCCCAAACTATAACGTTTAGGAAAAAGTTTCATAGGACAACTATTGATAAGGTTAATGAGTTGTATCCATCCACATAAAGAAAAAAATAAAAAAATAAAGTTGGTCCCTAAGTCCCTCAAATTACGGTTTCGACCCACTGTGCGCCGCGCCGCAAGCGAGTTGTAAAGCCATGTATTCACTAGGGGACAAATCGCGAAACATTCCGCGCGGCATGTCGCATCAACATCTACGCTCATGTTTCGGGGACAATGACGCGGTCATTTGACGTGTACACACCGGGACTCGCATATCACTTGTCGCGGAAACGGCGGAAATGTCGCCCGATGAGGTTATGTTGACAGCTGCGTATTTATTTATTTTAACGAGTTTATCGAAACGTAAGAGGAGAAAAGGGGGGTAGGTGCGAAATTATTTACTACAAAGAGAAAGAAGGATGGATATTCTATACGATCTTCGAATGTCTAACGGATCTTGGAATAATCCAAGAATATGGTCCCGTTGTTCATACAATGAAAATAAGTATTTCACTATATAATTTAATGTCCTGTTAATTTAATCTAACTAAAATAATCGTAATCTAAATTAAACAAACCAAACCTAATAACCTAACCTAACCAAACTTGATAACCTAACCTAACCTCATATATTACCTATGAAATGTCAAAATATGCAATGCATTTTTCGAAATTTTAAAGTATAATGTCTTATTTAATACTTACTTTTTAAACGTAAATTATCTTTCATTTTGTTATTAGCACATTCAATAACATAGTGAAATAATCATTTTCGTTGTATATGCAATGGGACCATTATCTTGGATTTAGCCGCCAAGCAAGACACGCTGTCGGCCCTCACATCATTTTATTTTTATATTCACGGTTAGAAGTGTCCCACAAAATTGTACGGCGATGAGTTGTCAGCTGACAGATTCAGCGTGTTTCTAAAGCCATGTATTCACTAGGGGACAAATTGTCCCTCAACAGCACGCGCGGCATAGTCTACGTGACGTTGCAACGTCGTGCACTGTTCCGCGACCTCGCGCACAACATGGCGCGGCATTTCTACGTGCCGTGGCAACGTTGCCATGCGCACGGTACCCGAGCGTACTCACTGCAACATTCCGCGGAGCGTCAGTACCACGTGGTATGTTTACAAGCGAATACGCATGCGCTGTATCTGTAAAGATGACAGTGTGGGGAAACGAAATTGTTCTTGAACTCATCGAGCTGTATCGATCGAAGATCGCATAGAATGTCCATCCTTCTTTCTCTTTGCAGTAAATAATTTCGCATTCTCCTCTTTTTTCTCCTCTTACTTTTCGATAAACTCATTAACATAAACAGATACGCGGCTATCATCATAACCTCATAGGGCGATATATTTCCGCGACGTCTGGAAAACAATAATTATTTGCAAAAAGGACTTTGTTTTTAATAATATTCAATTTACTACAGTAAAACCTCGTTTATTTGAAATTGTGACCCAAAAAAACATTTCGAATTGCGCGGAACCCCGTTTTCGCCAAATGAGATACCGCAGCTGTCAACATAAGCTCATCGGGTGACATTTCCGCGACAAGATATGCGAGTCCCGGTGTGTACACGTCAAATGGCCGCGTCATTGTCCCCGAAACATGAGCGTAGATGTTGATGCGACATGCCGAGCGGAATGTTTCGCGATTTGTCCCCTAGTGAATACATGGCTTAAACATAACACGTGATACTGACGCGCAGACCGATTTCCCGTGAGCTCGCTCGAGTACCGTGCGCATGGCAACGTTTCCGCGGCACGTAGAAATGCCCCGCTATGCTGTGCGCGACATCGCGGAACAGTGAGCGACGTTGCAACGTCACGTAGACTCTATGCCGCGTGTGATGTTGAGAGATAATTTGTGCCCTAGTGAATACATGGCTTAACATTTCACAGATTAATCGCCGCTGCGTTATTTTGCCGCTTAAGGCCCGGTTGTTTCAAGTTCGATCAAAGTAAGCGGTCGATAAAAGCATAGATTTTTACGAAAACGGATCGTCTGATTGGTGGAGAACGTAAAATTTCAGTTTAAACTCTACGCTTACTTTGATCGAATTTGAAACAACTGGGCCTAAGTTCGCGCACTTCGATTCGAAACCCTTTGTTACAACACTGCGGTGCGGCATTATACCGCAGCGTTTTTTCGCCGATAGATGTAGGTACTTTTTTAATCCATTTTTTGTGCTTATAATGTACCTACCTACCTACTTTGATTATTTGTACATTAATTAATTATTAAGGTAAATTCATAAATAATGGTCAAAATTGAGACTTGAGAATATGGCAAACGGCTTTATTCCTTTATCCTTTCTCCGGCCGGATACCGGATAATACCTCAATTGCGAAAATTTCACAAAATTATCGCCAGTAAATTGATAAAGGAAAATTCTTGCAGGCAAATAAAAACCACACAATCATAGAAAAATTGTTTATTATTTATTTAATCAACAAATTCGTTAGTATTCAAAATTAACCAATGGCAAATTAAGATAGATGAATACTAGTTTCTCTGCATTTTGAGGATATAAGCAATTGCTCTTGTTTTTGTAAATAAGACCGGCTTCAGGAAAGTCTTTCGCTCTATGCGCTGCTACAAGGAGCTGAAAGGTAAATTCTGGCAATTTTTTTCAAATTTGGATACTGTTTGGAATTAGCTGACCACCAAATGTAATGGTCGCGACCATGATCCATTCTAACTCTATTCAAAAATAGTCAATCTCGCTTGCAATTGAGAATGTTAATAGGTATGCCAAATCGCGTGAAAGTTTGTTACAGTAAAGCTTGTATGTATACAAATACACTAGTTTTTGTTGTAGTCAAAAATACCTATTAGTTTTGATTTTACAGGCATTTAAACTTACGATAAATATTGAGTCCCGCTAACAGTCACGTGACCGCATGTGACGTCAATTTACAACGCTCAGCAAGTCGCTAGCGAGTAATTTCTAATGAAACGTAAGATGACACCGTGCTGAAAGCGCAAGCAGACTGAGCGACTGTTGTGAAATGATGTCACACCGTCACACGATCCAGTACGAGTACGCATCGCACGTTTACTTCTATAAATCGGAAACTAATTGACATATCAAAGTAATTCTTTCACTTGTATTTTTTTATTTTTGACAGAGAATATGGAGAGCTAATATTCAAAAATAGTTAACATTCTTCATTGCGTTCTTTTCTTGACCCTGACACTGACTATTACATATTTTCATTTGCCACTTCGCCAAAACAATCCAGAAATGTATTGTGAGCTTCAAGAGTGACAGTTGATCATTGACAGTCTCGTCACTTCTATTTCTCTTAGCAGGTGTAAGATATGGTGATAAACTTCCACTGATGGAAGATTCATCGCAAGACATTTTTATAAATTTCAACAAGATTTTCGTCAAGCTTTTTCTGATGATATCTGGTTTTCAAGTTAATAAAATCATGAAGTCATATTAATCTTTTTTTCTTCTGACAGAACAGAACTTTCTGCTAGAACAATTTTTGCCACTAGATAGTGCAGTAGATCATTATTCAAACTAAACAGTCAACAAAATTTAATACGGATCTTCGAAACGCTAGAATGGCTGTCTTGCTGAACAAACCTTATATGTATTAAAATTGTATTCTTATAGTAAGATAACGAAAAATTAGTAACTTTATTAATATTGAACATTTTTTAATTATTACAGATCTATCATCATTCTTTGAGCTTTCCACTTGTAAGAAAACGTATTCTGCGTACACAATTGATCATTTTAAGACACTAAAAACGAATTTTTCGGCTGCGGCCTGTCAAATATTGCTTATATTTTCTTAATAATTGTAAATAATGTTTATTATTTTTATTTTTATACAAGTACAAAGGTTCTATCTAAGTTATCGTCCTAAAAAAATGTAGTCTAGCATATACATTCTGATACAAATGAATAATAAAAACCAACATTTGAGAAAAAAACACCGAAAAATACATTTGCATCGAATGTTCAGCCTTAGTGCCTTCTGTCCAATAAACATACTCTCGATATGTAGGTAGATGATATAAATGTATTTTTCATCAAAAAAAGAATAGTTTTTCACCAAATAATTAAATCAATTCAAAACAAAAGTTAAACGGGCCTAGGGTATATTATCCATTAAGGCGTTTCTGAGATAAATACAAAACAACTGTCACTACTCAAGGATTCTATTAAACGTGCATCTGATTGTAGATAATTTTAAAACAATAGCCACTTCAATTTTCCTGTAATATTTGTGAATAAATAGATATTTTAAATGTGGATATTGCTACTAAATAGTGCACTTTACTGCTTTTGCTAATTATGTGTATAATCATTGCGATGATGTTTCATTCTAAAAACGGCATCAAATCTCACCTTAATATGAAGCAGCCTTTTTGTCATTAGTTGAAGTGGATATAGCTATCTTTGTTTTGAATAGTGATTTGGAAATGTGATTTTGGAAGGGATAGATCCATATTTCATATAAAATCTCGAATTCAGTACATTCCAAATATCCGGCTATCCGGCATAGAGGCTCACTGGATATCTGGTATCCGGCCAAATCACTATCCGTTTCATCTCTATTCAAAATATTACATAAAATATTTTCATAATATATTTCTTTAAGTCATAAATTATATTTTAGTCTACATGTAGGATAAATGATGGATACCTAGGCTAACTTCGTTCAACTTGCCAGTTTTCAGAACGTGGCTCTTTTGTATATAGAGGACTTACTGTAATGTAGTCATGGCCGGCAAGTCCACTAAGCTCAGCTCTCATTGGTATAATAATTTGAAATAAAACAACTTTAATTTATATTTATAATTTATTAGGTTTAATACGGGACTATTTCTGATGGTAGATGTAAATTGGCGTTAAAAAATGGAATAAAGAATATAAAACATATTTGTGAAAGATGGAAGAGGGTTAAGAAAATCAATGACATAGCAAAAAAAGTATATTATATTTTAACATTATTTTTTTAAATTAAAAATAAGTAATTAATCGATAATAAACATTTCTTAAATAACGAAATACATTAATCTTAATAAAAACAATAATATTAAAAATATAATTATCAGACAAACAAATTATAAGTGTATTATTTGGTGCTGTCATAAGTTAAACCTTAAAGAAGATTATTGATTTAAATAATACAAGAATGTCTCAGCGTAAAAATAGAATTACAATATAAAAATCAACCGATGTACATAGAATGCCACCAGTATAAATTGGCGTGCGAGGGAAGGCATCCTTGTCGCGAAACAGAAGTTGCCAGGGTGTAAATTTATAACACAATACATAATATACAGTGTCCGGTGACCGATGTCGGAGCCTTTAATAGAAATTTGGTCGGGCAACACTAAAGAAACAAACCAGTAATGACGGCCACTTTATCTAGAGTCCTGTCAAATGGTAATATTGGTCCATTATTTGCTTTTTCAGCTTCGCAAAACTTTAATACTTTTTTTTTTTTTTTTTTTTCTTTTTCAGTTAATATCTGAACCCTGATGAAAACTCAGTTGTGAGTCGAAACTAGTTGGTTTTAACTCAATAAAGTGGTGTTAAACAAAAAGTTATTTTATTTAAAGACTTTAATATTTCATTGGCAATTGTTCTTGCACCATCCCGAACTGTTTTGGACATAATAATTCAGGGTAATCAAAATGTCACAGCTCCCGGACAAATACGAGATTGAACTGAATGACAGGGTGAGGGGTTACCGCCGGGTGTGGGCGGGGCGGGTTTTAGTTCCAAAGTCGTCGCACGCCAATTTACGTTGGTCAAGCTCTTGTAGAAAAATTATTGTACTAACAAATACAATTTTGATATTAAAAATAAATAACACAAACGCAATGACGAACAGGTTAATACTTAGCTTTTCAAAATATATCACAAACTATTGATTATGCTGTATAACATGAGTATTACCTATATTAAAAAAAAAGGAATCTTTGATGTCGCTTATCTCAATATCTGTCGACATTTCACCCAGAGTGTAAAGAATATTTTTTATTAAAAAATAAATGAAGACGACTCCCTGATTTTCCCCCAGTTTCTGCTACTAGCTACGAGACACCCTATATAATAATAATTGGAAGATTTTTTACAAATTATCCCAAAATAATATATACTGGATTAAAAGACCTAATTCACAATGTTCTTTGAATGGATACTTACCTATTTTGATAAAAAATTTAATTGAAAATGTTCAAGCTTCGTGTGAAAATTCCGCACATCTCTAAAGTAATCAATATTTGATTTTTGATAAAATATTCCAATATCAAATCGCATTTTGTATTGACTTCCATGAAAACTTAATTAAATTTATAAATAGAACGAAAGTTGCTGGTAAACCTTCATTGAATTTATGGCACAATATAAATCTGCACTTGCGATAAAATATATTGCAAATACTAAATAAGCCTAATTTGAATTGATTTGACATTATATACAGCTTGAACATTTTTGACTTGCATTTTTAGAAGATTTAGGGCTTGTTCAGACACAGCGGGAACCGTTCAGTTTCAGAATCGCGTTTGAAAACATGCGATTTGTGTCATCTGTTCACACAGCCGCGGTTAATAAGCGATTTGTGCGCGCAAAAATAAACGTCAGTTTGACATTTCTGGTGCCATTCTCCATCTTTGAATATCAGAGATATATTCGCTCATTACTTTGTTAACGACGGCCGTCTTCCATGGCAAGACACATAAATATCATTCTGTCAGTTCATTTTTGGTGAATAAATACCTACTTCTCTAAAATACTCTTTTTTTCCACCATTTCCAAATATCTCCACCAACTCCTGCCAAGCTTGGTTCTTGGCATATTTGAGTAATCCTCACACTATTACAGGTCTTTTCTACCATATTACAGGTCTTTTCTCCACTTCATCAATAAAAAATTCAATGTCAAAGCGATCCATAACCATAGAAAAGAGAATATAATCCACGCGTGCTCCTGTTGTGACATGGAACCGTGCGGTGCCCGCAACGCGACTGAACGCTCTCGTAAGGCCCCATAGTAATAGGATCGTGCGGGCACCGTGCGGGTCTATTTTCTAGCGGTTGGGTTGCGGGCACCGCAGCGGTTGACTAACCGCACGGTTGTGTCTGAACGATCACATACAAACCTAGGTAAATGAGACCCTCACGGATTTCATGCGATTCTGAAACGGCACGGTTCCCGCTGTGTCTGAACAAGCCCTTACTGTGGGCTAAGTCTCTTATACTTCTATATAAAAAGAATATAAAATGTCGATTCTTCATATTGTTGTTTTAAATCAAAATTAGGCATCTCGAAATCGTTCTAGTTACATAGTTGCAGTTTATATTGAATTACTATCAATAATATTAAATTCTGGAGCCCAGCTTAAATATTCCCTGTGTGATAAGTCTCAATGAATTATATATTAATAATTATCAAATAAAAATGTTTCAAAGAAACCTAAAAAGTGTGACAATTATACATTATTCTTAAAATCAGCTGGCTCATTGGGCCTACATTTGAAAAAATTATTTTTCTAAATACATCATAATATGCTTATATAAAATATGTACCTAAAATTTGTTTAATTTTTTTTTAAAGTATCCAAAATATACAAAAATATTACCACCGTGTTAACAATTAAATAATTTTATTAACTTAATGCTGCCATATATGTATTTTAAAATTATTGTTGATGGTTAAAGTTTTTCCTCGAAATGTATATTTTATATACATTACACTGCTCCCAAAAACAATTTAAATTTAAAATTCAGTCCAAAAGCCAATTTAAAGAAGAAGAAATGTGAAACATTAAACTAATAATAAAATTTAGGAATCATGAGGGACTCGCGAGATTCCAAAGGCTTTAGATGTACTGGCTTGCTGACTTTTACTGAAGTAAAAACATGAAGCTCAAGGCATCACAACTAAAGATGGGCTTAATAATTTTTATCATATCATATCATATAACACAGCTTTAACATTAATCTTCAAGAGGTTGGGTGGTGGCGCTTCCGATGACTTCCATCCACCTGCGAAAAATGTAATTAAAATCAATAAAGATAAAATTATTGCAATCTAACTAATAAATAATAATAATAAAGCCTTTATTCACTGACCAGTTTTAACATAAATAAATACCTAACTATATTAGTTGAGTATATACTCACACAAACGATGCTTTATGTTAATGCCTTCATAAATCTTGAAAGTTCTGCCAAAAACATGGATCTCATAGTAAACCAGGAGAAGACCAAATACATGGCCGTAGGATGCACCCATCAAATCCCAACTCTCTCGTGTGGAAGTCAAAATTTTGAAACTGTACCGAGATTTACATACTAGGATCCCTGATAACAAGCAACAACAATACTAAAGAGGAGATCCAGAAGCGCATAGTGAGCGCAAATCGCTGTTTTTTCCGCCTACAAAAGCAGATAAAATCCAGACTGCTGTCCAGAAACACCAAGATATTAGTGTACAAAACGCTTATTAGGCCAGTGCTCACATACGCAGCTGAGATGTGGGTACTAACTAAGAGGAATGAGCGAGCACTGGACGTTTTTGAAAGGAAAATTTTGAAGCGTATCTTCGGACCGGTTCTAGAAAATGGACTTTGGCGCAGACATTACAACAATGAGCTCTATACTCTATTTAAGGAGCCAAACGTCACAAAATTTATAAAACTGGGAAGACTTCGGTGGCTGGGTCATGTGGAGAGAATGTCCGAGCATCAATCACCAAAGTCCCTGCTGAACTCAAGGCCAATAGGGCGAAGGAGCTTAGGAAGGCCGAAACTAAGATGGAGTGACAACGTCCTCAAAGATATCTCTGCCTTAGAGCTTCGAAACTGGAGAGAGCTGGCACTAGACCGAGATGAGTGGAGGAAAATTATTGAGGAGGTCAAGACCCACCAAGGGTTGTAGTGCCAAGAATGATGATGATGATATACACACACAAAATATAGGAAATAAATAATAACATGTTATTTATTTTTATCTGATATGTATATCAAATAAAAAATTTATAAAGGTATACATTTGATTATTTTTAGCGTCAAAGTATCATGTACAAGGGCCGATTGTATGAACTTGGATTATAGAAATCTTTGGTGTGAGACAGGTATAAAGCTATATCGCTCACACGCCTAGTTAGTTCACGGCAGTATGCTGGCCGTGCGGAAAAGGGAGACAAAATTTGACCGCAGAACAGTTTGCAGCTAGGCAATTACATAAAGTCTTACCAGAAATAAATATGTGTGAATACCTAGTCTGTATTATTGGCACTCAGTCCCAAATCTTAAGAAAACTCCGATAAACAAGATTATCACATTATAAATATTATTAAAATTTAAAGCATTATCTTTGTGCTTAATGCTTTAAATATTAACACTAGGTTTACGGCCATTTTTTATATACCTATCTCTACGGCACCCGTCAAATTGACGGATGCACATAAGTACTTCGTTTTTTCGTATTAAATGATTTATTTAACTGTTTTAATTAACTGAAGTCCTCAATTGTTCAATTGAAATGGTTTAATTCTTTTTTAGAATACGACGCGCTTCTATTTCTGTGCAGTCTTTGATATGTTCTAACATGCACGTATCAATTATTAGTTTGAAGGCAGTTCGCACATGACCCGAGATCACATTTCTTTTGGAATATCGAGTAGGTCCTGCGATAGCTTTGAATATTGTGTGAATGGGTAGTCTACCGCTGGACCCACTTGCTTCAAAGCCCATCCATTGTGTTCCATCGGCAGCAAGTAGTTCTGTTGTATTGCTTTTGGAGGTGGATGATTTTTCTCGGAGTCGGTGCTTGAGGAAATGCGCATTCTTTTTTTACTAAGACCTGGAATGTTTTCTTCTTCTTATGACTCTTCTGTCATTTTGCTGTAGAAGGATTCGGAAGTCTCGGATTCATGTTCACTTTCACTTTTAAATGCTCTTTCTTTAGAGCTAGTACCGGAATGTACTTCATTGATGTTAGAAATTTCTATCAATAATTCCAAATACTTTCTTGATTTACTCATGGTTGCTAAAAATGGGTGAAGATAAAATAAATATTATTGCAAAAGTAATTAGTAATTATTAGAAAACTACAATTAGTAATTATTAGAAAATTACAAATTAAAAATTCTTACAATAAGTAAATTTTTTCTTTGCAAATATTTATACGCGTTGCTAAAATTTTAAAACTTGATATACGTCTTAACACACAGACTACAATTCTAAAACTGAAGATTGTCATATGGTCAACTTTGCCAGAAATCAACCCTTGAAGAGACCATTTTTTATTGCCCCATAAATCATAATGCTCCAAATGCATTACGCAGCGCATAGGTTCTTGTAATTTGTGTTTGAAACAAAAACATCGATGACTTTCTTTCTTCATTGCTTCACTCAAATTGTAGAAATATGATTATGTTGTTTCAAAAGTAATAATTTCACAAATGGGACGAACTCAAAAGGGATTTCTTTAAACTACCAAATCCATCAATTTGACGGGTGTCTGTAGAGATAGGTATAAAGCATATAAAGGTATAAAGATTTTCTAAAATAAGAGGTTTCAGAATAAAAAAAAACTGTAAATATATTTGTACTGATCCATTATAAAAAGTCATTTAAAAAAAATCAGAAAAAAATTCTGCCTGTTAAGTAAAATTTACAAAACAAATCGCTAATCCGTCAATTTGACGGGTGCCATAAACCTAGTGTTAAATAGTATTGACAAACTATGGTTGGGGTGTTGTGTGTTGTGTTGTGAATGTAGTAGTGTAGTGTTGGTCCTGACGAAGAGACGGGTACGTCTCGAAACCAGTAGACCGTAAATCTGGTAGTGGTTTTTACTAAGTTTACTAACATCCTGTTAAGATTATCACATTTCGTAAAAACCAGATTTTTGTGAAAACGGGTTGTTTGATTGGTGAGAAATCCAAAAATCATAACTGAGTTGATGCAATCGGCCCACGTCTCATATATCACCATCAACCATTTTGTATTTTTTGCCATTCGAGATTAATAATTTTATTGAATCAGCTTGACACCTTTATTCCCCTCGGGTACCAACAATTGTTTGCACTCCTTGTGTCTATTGCTGTTTTATTTTTTGTCACATTTATTCCTATAGACAATAATATTCCTTTGAATATTTACTCATTTCTTTTTCTGACTCTGTGTGATGCCCAACATATATAAGGTGTAACAATTAAATTCCCAGAATGGTCACTTGTTCACTTGTGGTGTAATTGTATCGAAATCACATAAATATGCATATTTGAACATGTTGGCCTATATGAATAAATGTCAAACAGATAAAGCCAGTTACAGCAAAACCTCGGCTTACAAGCATAATTTGATGGTAAACGTATTCGTATCTCAAAACATTTGTATGTAAAAACAAATGTTATCAGCACAATTAATTTGTTTCAAGATACAAAAAAAATCATATCATACAAAACACACGTACATTTTTATATTTTAATATTTAAATTCATTATAAAAAATGTATGTAATCGAATTTATTAATTATCCATATCGGAATCACCGATGGCTCACTAAAATCATTTTCTTATTCATTCACACTTGCTTTTGCATCTTTTGGAGGATTTTATGAAAATGTGACATTGCATGCTCAATGAAAAGATTGATCGCTCGCACTGCTACAGCCTTTCTCGAGCGTCGCTTTTCTACGAAATCTTGCACTGTTTCCTACATTTTACAGATCTTCTTAAGCATCTCATTTGAAGATTTCTCAGTCTCTTTCACCTCATCCTCAGACGAGTTCTTCTCTGTAGCACCATGCTGTTGCTCGTGATGCAGGGCCATTATTTCTTTGCTGGTTGGATCCCGGCCTTGTTCTCCCACCAGCTCTTGAATATCATCCTCCACTCAATAAACAAATCATTCATATACTCAATGAACAAAATACGGATGGCTTAAGCATTACTGTTGGCACTCCACATAAAATTTACCTGCCTCTTATGTACCTTGAATTTCTCAAAGGCTCTTAGATTCTCGGAATGATACACAAGCAAGGACTTAACTTTCAAATCATCACTTGCTAATGCACACAACAAGTTGGTAAGACGGTCTTTCAAGCAAGCGTGTAATGAGAATTCTCATGGGCATAAAAAGCAAGACACATATTAATTATCAAGTTTGCTTTTATGTTGAGATATAGCTCATATGTTGTATCTCGAAAAGTCGTGTTACTTATAAGTCAAGTTCTACTATATCAATAAGTTATTAGGGAGATAACAGATATCTGTATATGATCTGCATAAAAATAAGTAATAAAAATTCAAAAAGGCAATTATCCAATTATACCATCCTGTCTATTCACCTGGCTCTGCATATTGTAAAAAGCTACCATTAATGGATTAACAATTAGCAAGACACAATTTGTGATAGCTATGGGAACACGCCACAATTTTGTTAATCAGAAACATGTAATGAAATTATCACCTTTTGAATGTGTATTCACTCTCCGCCCTGAAGAAGTAAACGTGATTCTTGAAAACCAGTTTGAAGACAAAATCTTTGTTTATGCCATCCCTTTCACTTGGTGTTGTTACAACATATCTGTTGAGAGAATAATAAAATTGATTAAAAACAAACATAAACATTATTAAACACGCTTAAATTAAATAAACATTATTGTGCAAATGCAAGCATTAGGAGTAATTGATTAATGCAAAAGCATTAAGGCGGCACAGCCGATTCACAAACATGCATAGCTGTCAAATTACATCGATAGATCATGTCCTTTCAAGCCGTGCGCGACATGTCATCTGAGCGCAAATCGAGTGAAAATTACACGTTCGTTACATGTTTATGGTACATACGTTGCTAAAACAGTAAGGTTTGATAGAAAGAGATGGTCATATATTCTTTGCTTTCGTCCGCGTCAGGTATCCCCACAGAAGTACCTCACGTATCAAAATATTTACTTATTTAACTTTAGACAAATGATCTTATATTATTTGAGTCGACTTATTATTTTCCGTAAATAATTTAAGAATCATAGTAATAATTCTGAACTCCTTTTTAAATCAATGCATATCGTAATATGACAATACAAAACAATCACCTAGCCCCACGTGCGTACTGCGTATATCAAAATGTATTATTTTATCTATCGACAAATTCCCGTATTTTATTTTCGTCCAATAATTACTTACTGAATAGAATTTAAAAAACATATTAATAATTCTGAAATACTTTTCATATCATAATGAATACCTTTAATATTAAACAAGAAATAAATATATGGGAGACGCGAACGCGCATGCGCACGGCGCGTACAGTATGTATCTTGATACCTCAAATGATCTGGAACAATTGTTGAATTAGGATAATACCGAAACTGACATGTGACGCAAGTTCAAAGTTTAAAAAGGATGAAACCGTTTGAAAATCCATATAAAACCTTAATATATGGGAGATATCAATTGCTTTTGAGCGTATTATATAATAATAATTCATATAAATGTCAAATTTGGCATAAAAGTACAAGGAATAGTGAAATAAATGATGAGGAATATTCGGCTACATAAACACGACTGACCCCTGCCGTGGCCAGACGGCATCTAACATGGATTCTGACATTGACGATGTCGTTTTTCATACTTTAGAATTTTTATTTTAAAATAATAATTAACGTGTTTTTTATAAAAAATTTAGCTTTTTAATAGTGAATGAAGACTCAAAGTGCGAATATAGATACAATATATCGTTTAAAATCATCTTTTTATATGAATAAACAACGTTTGAAAATGACCAAAAAAACGTACATATTTAAGCATGTTTCAAAAATTATATCTTTTTTAATATTGAATATTTCTTAATTTCCTACATACGGATTCTAGATAATTAAGTAAACTTTATACGTATAAAAAAACATATTATGCTTACATAGAAATTTTAAACGAACCACTCTACGCCCGGGAACATTAAAAAGGTTTTTTTTGCCGCGGCCTGTGGATTAATGTCTATATTTTTCTTAATTATTGTAAATAATGTTTAGTTTATTACTTTTATATAAGAATAAAGGTTCTATCTAAGTTATCGCCCTAAAAAAATTGCAATCTATCATATACATTCTGATATAAACGAATAATAAAAACCCACATTTTCGTAAAAAACGCCGAAATATGCATTTGCAGTGAATGTACCGACTTAAAAGAGACAAAAATAATAAAACTAATTAGATAAACATTTGGAGATAGAGTAGAAATTAATTTCTATACTGTAGAGGGTATACTGTATACTGACCCAAGTAACGGGAGGGAGGCCAGCGGGAAGTCATCCTGGCAAGTCTTGTAGAAGTACAGGCAGAAGGAGGCGAACACCACCCACAGCTTCTGCCAGCCCAGAGAGTTCTTGAACTTCCTCAGGAGGTATCCCGACAGTTGATTCTGTTCAATATACAGAAACATTTATAGCAATCATAGAAATAAATAGATTCAACATACGGTGCTTTTCGAGATACAGTTTATTAAATGCATTTTCATAGTTATGAGATAATAAGTAACAAACATTCAAATCGTATAAAAAAATGTATTTAATATTTTAGCGGAGTTTGTTTAAAATATGGATATTTAAAGTGTAACCCACCACCTTGATATTTTCAAAAAATCATTTTTTTTCTTTTTTAATTTATCTAATAGTTTGAAGTTCTTGTCATCACTCATCACTCATTCAAAAATTCCAAAAATTGGTTGAGTTATAGCAGTTTGAATCTAGTGTTACAGGTGAATTTTTAAATTAATTTCATTATTCTTTTGTGTTTTTGTCAAAACTTTTGTTTTCAGCAGGCGGAGAAAATATCTCAAAAACCATGGGGCCGATTTTTTTCAAATTTAGTACACATCTTACTAATAACATTATCTACAATGAGTGTAAATTTTTTTTTGATAAAATGTGCTGTTTGCCATATATTAATTTTTAACTACGATTTTTTTTGGAAAAACATCTAATTTGCACAAAAAAAAACTTTTTTCTATATGCTATAAAAATATTTTTATGTATTTTTTGATAAGATGGTGTAACCCCTTAAACATATTTTTTGTAGGGTTTATACATTTTTCAAAATAAACAATAGGTCTTCTTTCTCATCATGGATCTCAAATATCAATGCTAATTTCAAAATGTACTGTAACCTCTAATTTATCCTAAATTTCAAAAAGACAGCAAATAATGTGAAAGAATACAAAACCCCACACAACAATACCCAGAAGATGATGAGACTGGGAAAAATCTAAAAACACAATCACCTCCATTGCGGAGAACAGGTGCCTCCAGGATAAGGAAGTGTTGCGATGCCAACAGACATGTGAAAGAGTGTTGCTCCTCTGCAAGGCTGAGCCGACCGTGTCCGCTCCGTCTGACAGCTCCTCAGCCGAAACTGCAACACAAACTTACATTATCTTCAAAGAAATGATATTCGATATGACTTTCCTTCGGCATAACCAACTACCGATGCAATCCATACAATAAGTGTCCTAACGGAAAAACACCATATAAATCATTTGGTGTTCATTGACTTGGAAAAGGCTTTCGATTGTGTACAACGTAAATTAGTGCGGCAATTTCTTAGGGCGCAAAATATACCTGAGCAATATATAACACTTATAAAGGATCTGTATAACAACATCAGTACCTACCCAGGTTAAAAGCGTAGCAGTGATGAGTCAAACATATGAAGTGAACGTAGAGGTACCCCAGGGATTGGCGCTCAGTCCGTTCCTCTTTAATCTAGTCATGGACTATCTAACCAAAGACATTAAAAACGAACTATCCTGGAGCCCGCTATAATTGCTGATAACGTGGCAAAAGCAGCTAAAACACAACAGGAGCTACAGAACCCACTATCACTTTGAGTGGCTGGTTTACATACCAGCACAGTCTACATACCAGCACAAGCAAAACGGAATACATGAAATGAATATACATTAACAAAGTACAGATCACCCGTTAACATCGGTAGACTAAAAGAGTTTAAGTATCTAAGCTCAGTCGATGCAAACATAGATGCTGACATTTCTGCCATGCTATACAGAACCAGAAATTGCTCACTGGAGTTTTGTGCGATAACTGTGTACCTGTGAAGACAAAAGGTTTTGAATATAAAACTGCGGTAAGACCTGCAATAATCCACAGCTCAGAAAGCTGGGATGTGAAGGCGCACAAGGAAAAAATCCATACCAATGAAATAAAGATGCTCAGATGATCTGGAGGTGTAACAAGGCTTGACTGAGTGAGAAATGAGCATATCAGGGATTTAAAGTCATCCCAGTTACTGAAAAGGAGAAAGAAAGGCTGAAATCATCTGTATAGCCTATTCTACCTATCCTGCTAGTTTTCCAATTTTATGACATCAATATGATAATGTCTGTACATTTATCAATCAATCCAATATGTACAGTGAAACTCTCTTAATACGTTTTTCAAGGGACCGGCAAATAAAAACTTATTAGGCGTGAAAACATATTAACAGTGATTCAATATTTTTTTCATATATTTTTTACACTCTCTAATTTTGTATTTTAATTGAATTTTCGTTTATATCATATGACAATTTAAGGACATTTTATTTAAAAAAAAATAAGAAGAAATATATATACATTTGTAAAATATTACCTATGTGAATAGTACCTAAGGGTCAGAAAACAATAAAAACCACCAAAACAAAAAAAAATTTAGCACTGTCAAAAAATATTTTATTAATAGCCATACTAAAGGGAACCATAAAATAACTTATGTAGGTATGTCACTATCTATGTGCAAACCTTAATTTTAAAAGAAATTTATATGTTATCTAAATTTTAACTCATTAAGGCCGGCGCCTCACGATGGGTTTCTTTTGTCGCGTTAAATCCGCAACCGAATTAGAGCCTGTCCGGATGACGCGTTTTACGCGCGAGTCCATTCGCGCGTTTCAATTTTTGCGTCCAAATACCGCATTTTACACGCGAGACCACTCGCGCGTTTCAATTTATATTGCGTCCAGATACCGCGTATTACGCGCGAGACCACTCGCGTGTTTCAATTTTTGCGTTCAGATACCGCATATTACGCGCAAGACCACTCACGCGTTTCAATTTATATTGCATCCAGATATGCAAATTATTGTTTTATTTCAGTAGATGTTGGCGCATATGCCAAAAGCAATGACTCCACAATTATTAAAAACTCTGTTTTATATAAAAAAAAAAAATTGTCTAAAAACGTTTTACGCGCGAGTGAGCAAACGCGCGTCAGCATCTGGACGGGATGTATGTAAGCACTCGAAAACGCGCGAGTGCACTCGCGCGTAAAACGTGTCATCTGGACAGGCTCTTAGCAGTCACATAGTATATTCCGCGGCGGACCGCGCGGAGAACAAACACACGTGCGGATAATCTGTCAAATGCGGCGCATGGCAATCAAAAACACGAGACGTGACGTCACCGATTTTACGTTGACGTAAGTTCCGCGGGCGGGGAAACGAACAGACGCCGGCAGAACGATCGATGATCCGCATAGTAGCGGCATTCCGCGGCGTCAAAGACGCGACGGAAGATACACCTAGTGTGGACACCGGCCTTAGAAAACGATAGGAGATATTACATTATTAATATTGCCGATTGTTTCCTCGAAGAAATACAATCAAAATGAAAACAGTTTCGTTTAGGTTTTCATAAAAAAATATCGTAAATAATCGCCGGATAAATTATTTTATTAGCCTATTCAAATACTACAGGGTATTTTCAGCGGCTAGGACATTTGTGACGCTGCCAAAACCACTTAATTTTTATTGCGCCCATTTTTCATTTTTAGGAATGTTGAACAAAATTTCGTCTTCCGAAAAACGTATTATGTAGATTTATTTGTATGAATAAATTGAGTTCGGCTATAAATATTTTCACTACTTAGGCGAGAAACGAAAATAAGCGGGAAACGTATTAAGCCTAAAAAAATATGAGATTTGTATGGGACTTTTTCGGAACCGCAAAATTTAAACTTATTTAGCGGGAAAACTTATTAAAAGTGAATTTATTAAGCGAGTTTCACTGCATATGACATGGATGGTTCTGGAATATTATTTAAGCTGGTAGGCCCTATCCTGGGTTACTCCAGGACATATATAATATCAAATATTATGTATCAATTAAATTTGTAAAATATCTGATAATTTGATCAGTAACGCATAATCATAACATTTCAATATTTGAAAAACATACTTATTTTTAATCCAAAGTTATAGAACTACCGAAACGTTGACCATTTTCCTTTGAATTTTTATGACATCATTAAAAATTATATGTCCACTTACTGGTAGTGGATAAGACTTTGGAGAGTGGCGGTGTGTCCTGTGGGGCGGCCCTCGCCTCCTCGGCAGCCAGGTCCAGCTCCGTGAGCCAGTGGTCTCTCTCTTCGGAAGTACTGGCACTAAGGGTCATCGCACGACCTCCACCTGGCGTTACATTTATAAATATTTAATAAATAAATTACCGACAGTGGTATTACAAAAGTGCATGATAAATTGCAACGCAATTACAGGTATTAAGAATACAACTTAACCTTTCTGAAAATAACAATATTGTTATTTGGTGATTGTTACCCCAACACTCAAAAATAGAGAAATATCAAGACATCCCTCAAATGTAAAGAAAATATTGACTTTAATATTTGAACTCTTCCGATGGAAATATTAGCAGTGCTTATTTTATAAAATAATATTAGTACTCATTTTATATAATATTTATCAAAAACTTATATTTTAGACAAAACTCCAGATTGCAATGATCAGTTTGCGTGATGATATTATTGAGTGTTGGAATAACAATCGCCAAAATAACAATATTTTTATTTTCAGAATAGAATAAATATGTTTATTCTGTAAAATTCTTCCCTATATATTTCAGGGGCGTGCAATGAGAACAAGAAGCATGACTTTTTCCTAAGCATATATTTTGAAAAGAAAGTTTATCATACGGGATCCCCTTTTCATCACAAGTAACAATCTGATTCAGAATTCCCGCATTTATGTGGTGAGTCAACAAATTAAGGCAAGCCTAAACGCTCGTCGCTATTTTCCTTCAGTAAGTTCATATGGCACCCAATTCGCGAGCTTCTTTATTCTCCCAATTTGGCGAAAATGAATCATTATCATTTTGTAACTGACGTTGAAGGTTTTATCTAATTCTGACATGGTTTGAGATGAATCCGCTTCCATTATAGCTTTCAATTCATCAATATCAACTGTAGTCTACAGGCATCCACGAGGCTTGTTGCTGTGATCGAAATTTCGGAAGGGATCAAACCAAAAACTCACAGTGCGTTCATTTGAACTACCTGGTCCATACACATCGTTGATATCGTGTGCAGTCTATGCAGCATTAGTACCAAGATGGAACTCATATATGGAAAAACATGTATTTTCATTTTTTCCGTGGTGGAATTTTATAGCTTTAACTTGTTGAGGGCCTAAAAATTCCAAAGCAACATATAGGCAAGGGCCGTAAATTTTCTGAATTTTTTGTGATTTTTCTTTTTACGAAAAAACCATGAAAACATGCGTAAATTAAAAAAAAACACACACACATTAATATTATTTTATCGTAAGTGTCGAAATGCAATGATTTTTTTATCATTTAAGTAAAAAAAATAATCTTTTTTTGAATTTCCATAATGTTGCCAGCGCAACATTTTCTGAAAAATAATAATAATTTTTTATTTGTTTATTAGAGACAACACTACTATTAATAATAATAATCTTCTTCTGTGTGATATATTTTGTTGCACGGCACGGCACACGACGGGACATCGCACTCATAACACATAAATATGATACACTTTCACACACACACATATTTCAAATAAACGCAACAAAATTGCGTGTATTTTTGTTAATAAATCACTATTAGTATTCAATTGAATCATAAACCAACAAAAACTGACAAATATCGCAAAACATATCGTATATATTTGTATATACGTGTACAAATAAATCGAAAATCGAAAAAATAAATCGTATTTCCCGCGCACATTGCGCGTGACCTTGACGATGGAATATTTGAATTTCGATTGCACAACACGCGATCGGGGCGCCATCTATGACAATTCTATACGATTTTGACGGCAGAAAAACTTCTGTTTTGATTGTTGATTTAAAATATAATCCGTGATGTTTTTGAGTTGAAAATGGAACGACAGGTCACAACAGGATTTCTCTATTGGGAAAAAATTACGTTTTTCAAATTCGATACGCGGCCGTCGATAAATAATTTATTTTGTGCCTGTCGGATATATCCGACGCGGCCCCTGGGGACAGTCGCGCTCCGTCGGATATATGCGACGCGGCCCCAGGCTCATTAATATGACCTTCATTTGAATTTGGAATTCCAAGTTGAATGCAAGATTCAAACTAGCCAGTATTAGAAAATATACAATGATTGTAAGCACTAACCATAGAGAGTGAGGGAGTTGTTGTATTCAGCAGGTTCAACTTGCACGGTGGACAAGGGAATCACACCGTGAACTCTAAATTGCTGCTGAGAACTGGAGCACTTGCTTCCGTAAACCAAAATATCTGAAAACTGAACACGAATCATAATTAGAGAAATTAAAGCTAATAATAAAATATTGTATTTTAAAATATAATGAAACGTAAATTGTTTTATTTATCATGCTAATCTGACAACATTTTCCATGATAAATTAGAAATTTAAGTAGAAACAATGCACGTAAAATAAATACATATAATGAAATTAAAACAAGCTGCTAAGAAATTAATAATGGGCTATTTCATCACCTCTGGCTAAGTACTGATTAGCTTTATTTATTATATTGAAATATTCCATTTTTCATTCATTTCATGACCTATAGTGTAGTTTATCCCATGGTCAAGGTTCATCAACAAGATATTACAAAATATATTAATGAAATTAAAAAAAAACAATGCAAGTGGATCAAATAATGGTGGTCTGGCAGTTTACATTTTTCCACATACAGACAGTTAGTTTTTTGGCAGCTCATCTAAAAGAATGACCCCTTAACCGGTCGGGTGCTGGAGCGCAGATCTGCACTCCCTAGACACGTATGCGAATTCGGCCTATTTTGTATGCGTTTGAGGGTTTTTAAAGCTTATCATTGGTTATATCTAAAGTTTATGAATGAATGAACGAGTTATATTTGTCAAGTAACCTCATTTGCCGCACAAACCGGACAAAAAATCATTCCAAATGTTATTAATTTTGTTATTTATCTGTTAAAAAAAGTGTTATTTTTAAATAAAAAAGTGTTAAAATTAAGTATTTTTATATTCTTTGACATACAGTAAAACTTCGTTTTTACACTTCTCCAGGGAACAAAAAAAATTGGTGTAGAACTGAGGAAAATGTAAAAGTGAGGAAATGAAAATTGTATACAAAAATGAGCTTTCGATGGAAGTAAAAACAATTAATGCTTAAAATAATTTCATATTACAGATGTTATTTTCAAAAAAGTACATTCTATTTTAGATTATTTTTTACCTAGTTATTATTTTTTTATGTTGCTATTGCTAAAAAAAATAACCCTGTTTCAACGCCGTTGTAAATGTACTTTTGTATCAGTTCATGTACATCAGTTTGCCTCCAATGCTCTACTTGATTCAGGTCAACATTTGGGCCCTTATTCTCTAGGTAATCGCTAAATTTTAGAGGCCAATTATTTTTTATAGCGCCCATAGGTATCTTCAATTTCGTATTCTGTTAAAAAAAATGGCGGATGCTCTAAACTCGGCCGCTAAATTTCATTTTAAAATCATGATGCATTTTATAATGATTTAAGAAAAAAAATTTCAAGAAAGTACGTAAAACAAAATGAAATGCGAATTTAACAATACAAACTAAGGAAATACTTTAAAAAACGATTCATAAGTTAATACATCGCGGCGGCTGTCATTTAGATCGCGCCAAAACGCGAGTGAAAACCGCCACTGCGCCGCCGTTCACGGAACATAGAAGCGTCATTACGATTTTCGCGCGCTCAAATTGCTGATGGTAAAATGAGTACAATTAGTAAAAAAGAGCATTATTCAAGCATTAAAAACATTTACATACACTAATTAGTGTGTCCCTTTTTACGTTACTTCATTACTAACGTAATTTGTACGCGCTCGAGCCGGAGCCCAAACACCGCTCGATCGTAACTGCCGCGTTGAAAATTCATCTAATGTTGGCGTATTGAGTTTTTGGAAAGAAAAAGTAAAATTCATAATTTCGCTCGTAAATTTCAATGAATTTGGAGTTGACATATTAAATTTTCTAAATTATTCGGTGTAAAACCGGTGAAGTGAAAAAAATTCATCCGCGTAAATTGCGGGAAATATTTGTATGGGAATGTATGGAGATGAAATGGGACTTCGAATTTTCGGTGTAAATAGCGGGAAAACGTAAAAACGAGGAACGTAAAATCGAAGTTTTACTATATTTAGAATGAAAATATTGAAATACAATATCATTAGTGTTATTGCTCCCATGGTTTTATTCGATAAACATGTGCGTACATTTCTGACAGTAAATTTCGTTACTTATTTTCATAATTAATGAATAAGTAATTATTGTACAAGTAATTATTGAAATATAAGTAATTATTGAAGTCTATATTTTGGGAAACCAGAAACTGCAACTTCTTAGCGATTATTGTTGATTTTTACATGAATATAACCATCATAAAAAAGTGTCTAAAAACAGCAATCATGCGTGAAATTGCGCGGCATCCGACCGGTTAAACACATGTACAAGGGTGTAAAATGTAATAGTCTTACTAAGAAAAACATTCTCTGCTGTGGCCCTTTATTGGAATGTTTGAAGAGGCAGCCCTGCCTGAGAAATTGCCTTCCGGGTAGAACCAGATTGTCGAAACCTGGAAAATTTTAGCATATTTAATTGCATTTAAGGTATTGATTAAAGGTGAAGTCAATAAACTAGTAAAGAAGTAATTGATACTCTTTACTGGCTGGTGACTGTGATTATTATTGGGTATGACATCAGTGACTACGATCGCTGTTTTACAATATCACAAAACAATGGAACCTCGGTGATTCAAAATTCAAGGGACGACATTAAATTTATTTCACAAAAAATTTTAAAAAATATAAAAAAAACTAGCATTATACTAATAATGCAAAAATTTATGGAGGGTTTCTTTATATTCACACGATTTTACCTTTCGATTTAGACTATTTTCCGACATTACGACACACCACAGACAAACACAATTATTGGAAATATAATTGGCTATTAAAATGTGAAAGAATAAAATAAGTCAGTTGTAACTTTATTAAAAAAAATTAACATTTTAACAACACAAATACAGTAAAGTGGGACCCCACCACAGACTCAGGGCCAATGTACAAGCAAAAGCTCCCGTATCAAATCTACACTTTCGCAATCCAGTTTGACATTGTTTTAATCCTAAAGCAGTTTCCTCACCGCTGGAGACGCAAAAGCACTTGTGCGACGCGGCGAGTAAACCGCACTAACCACTTCACTTCTCTAGAATGCAATTATTAATGCGAATGCGAGTAAACCGCACTAACCACTTCACTTCTCTAGAATGCAGAAAGAATTATGAAAATAATTTATTTAAAAAAATGGTAATACATAAAAATAAAATCACAAGTAAATAACAAAATATAACCAAAAGCAGAGAAATACAAGGAAAGGAAGATAAAAAAGCATAAATATCAAACATCAGAAGTATCATAAAATAACAAAGCATAAATATATAAGTAAAATAAAACAAAATATAAAAGATGCAACGAAATACATATATGTATATCATGAAAAATTAAAAATGTAATAAAAAATAAAAATATATAGGTATTTTATAACATTTTTAATTTTTCATGATATACACGTATATGTATATCATGAAAAATTAAAAATGTAATAAAAAATAAAAATATATAGGTATACATGTACATTAAAATATAAATAACAGACAACACAAATACAGATATTATAAAAAAGAATAAAAATAAAGGGGAATAAAAAAAAATGGTGCGAACTAAAGTATTATAAAAAAAGAATAAAAATAAAGGGAAATTTTTAAAAAATTGGTGCAAACTAGTTCAGTAGTGCGCCCAGTTCTAGGCAGCCAACTGAAGATAGCACACAGAGTTCACTAATTTTATGGATATATATGATTTTTATATGCAGATAAAGGAGATTCCACATAAAACAGGCCAAGACGCGGGGCATTGGTGCAGACCGCGAAATACATAAAGAACACTTTCACATTTTTAATTTAATGGCACGAGGGTCAAAAAATAATCTCGAACTACAAATTACCTGTTAATCTGTTAATTCGAATTAACAGAGCTGATTAACTATGAAATATTTATCTTTAAAGGGTTTGAAAATTTTTGAATTACCTATGTAGAATTTAGAATTAATGGCATAGTAAATAAATGAACTGTCAGTAGCTAAATAATTTTTAATACATATATAGAACTGAACTACACTATACTATAAATACGGAGAAAAAGATCTCAAAATTTTAAGTGAATATTTTGAACGAGATAAGTATAATTCAATATAAGAATTAGAAAATGTAGTCATTAGCACTCACCGTCTATATCTCTATGCAGCAGGCAGAGATGAGAATAGTTAAGGCTCTCTGGAAGTATGTCATCTATCTCACGACACACTGGCTGTAGGAGGTTCAAGCACTCCTTCAGGTCTTCATATTCCTCTTCATCATTGGTACACACCTCGAGCGCACCTAAATATAAAATAATATTAATAAAGTGCACAATAATAGCAATTCAGGGAATACAATATTTTAAGGCAATCAAAATATGATAATGTTTGTGACAGATAGATTAAAATTATTCCGCAGTGAGATCATAACCAAAGATTGGAGCCATGAAGATAGCTTCTGAAATGTGAGTTAAAATATATATAGAGAGCAAAATATAACTAACGTGTAAGCAGCTGTTGGTAATGCAGCAGCCGGTAGAGCGGTTTGAGCAAGAAGGTGCCGAGGGGGAGGTAGCACGCCCGCTGCTGCTGCTCCACATCACGGCACACCTGCTCCAAGGTTGGACTGACACCGCAGGCCTCTTCCAGCCTTTTGAGCGAGTCTAGATGCTCTGACACCCAGGATTGGTAGAACTTAGGAAATTTAACATGAGAATTAGAAAAATTACATCTGATTAGTAAAATTTTATAAGAGTAAGATAAGACTTACCTTACCAAAAAAAAAACACTTATGTGAGTTGAGAATGTCATATTTTTATGTGACTTTCCATTATTGTTTTAGAATGAAAAGTGATACTTTTGTATTTTATTCATTTTACTTTAAATTTTTTTTTTTTTAAAAAAAAATAGAGATGTGAACACGGAATACGTGTCACATCAATATTCTTACTATTTTCAAACTAAGCTAAATGCTTGTGCTATGAAAATAGGACTAACTTGCTAATCTGGGGTGAGGTTCGAACCCGCGACCTTTGGATCACGAGGTGAGAGTCCTAACCACAAGACCAACAAGCTACTTGTTGAATGTAAAATATGTAGCAATCAGGCGCGTGCAGTGGGAACATTGAAGCATGGCATTTTTGTAATCATATATTTAAAAAAAAATAGAAATTAAATATTTATGAGACAGATTATTATGGTATATCAAAATATGAATACTAATAATAATATATATAATAATAATTTGATAGAAATATTACGAAATATATGTTTAATTCCGATGTTTTTCAAATAGGTAATTATATTTTTTCAAATAATCTGCGACCTTCGGAACACGAGGTGAGAGTCCTAACCACAAGACCAACGAGCTACTCTTAGATTAGATTAGAAATTAGATTAGAAGAACATAAAACTTAAACTCCATTATCCCCAGATGCCTACTTTTTGTAAGGGTACAACATATTTAATTTCCATCACCTTCACTTTATTTAACTTTAATTCAAAACTTATGCGTAGGACTCATGCGTTTAATTCTTTTCATTTTACATTCATTATTTTATTTATAATGTACGAAAATTAGCAACTCATTTACTAGGATGAACCCATTCAAAGATGAGCAGCTTTACAACAAAATGAGGACAAAATACTATATAAAATTAATTAATCGCTTATATATTGCAGATATGTTCAAAAATAAATACATATTATTGAATACAATAGCAGATAAAATAATGAATGTAAAAAAAATATGTGTACAATACAATAAACTGAAACCTGTATTCTGCAGTTGGGTACATGTGCACCTGCAGTTGACAATACTATCTGTAATATCTTCATTGTATAATTTTGCTCAGTAAAAATAAAAGTAGGGTGCCACATTGATTATGATAAAATGGATACCAAAGATACTTCAAAACAACATAAAAACCTTAATAATTTTTTTTAAAACTGACAATGTACAATCTTAATGTGTCAGGAAGAACATTGCAGAAGAAAGGAGTCTTGTAAAAAAAAAAAATTCCTTATCCAAATGCTGTCTTGGCTTTTATTAGCTGATACATTAGGGAAGAAAATATTCTAATATTACATATTTTCTTTTGACAATAAATTTGTATTTAAAAAAATATCATTCTCTTACTGCTCAAATACAGTGGAACCCGGATTTTACATCAAAATTTGCTGATCCTGTTTTTTTTTTTAAAAAAAAAAATAGAGATGCGAACACGGAAATCGTGTCACATCAATATTCATACTATTTTCAAATTAAGCTAAACGCTTGTGCTATGAAAATAGGACTAACTTGCTTGTCTGGAGTGAGATTCGAACCTGCGACCTTTGGATCACGAGGCGAGAGTCCTAACCACAAGACCAACAAGCTACTCAAAGTTTTAGTTATAGTTAAAGTTATAGTTTAGTTAGTTAGTTTAGTTTAGTTTAGTTATAATTTTAGTTATACACATTTCAATACAATAAAAGTTTTCAAAAACAAACAGAAGTACTATACAAAAACTACTGCTGCTGGGGAGACTCAAATTCACCCAACTGACGAATGGAACAACAACAATCAATAGCCTGGCATTTGACATACAAAAAGCATTATGCGAGGCACGAGATGTCGAACTACGAAAGCCAAGTGTTGTCTCCAAAAAATGTAGTCTAATCTAGAAGCCCTCGTGCGTATCAATTCTAAACCTGTGACAACTGTTTAAGAACAAATACACAACTAACCGGCATGGCTTCCTTGAGGTAGGCCAGCATAAGAGAGCCTGTTCGGTATGCTTCACCGTTTCCCTCCCTGTTGTTGTTGTCAGGTCGGCTGAGTAGGCGCGCCTCCAGTGCTCGCAAAGCTGGATCCTGCGCACCCCGCAGGCTCTCCAGCGGCGCCCACAGCGGATTGCCACAGAGCTCCAGCTCCAATTCAATGGGCAATTCCTCCCGTAACCACTAAATCCAATATTTACAGTCAAATATTAAAACTATTTTTTTTTCTATTTACTTATTCATATACAGCTTGAGAGAAAGATCAAGGAAATTGTTTCACGGTGGATATTTGTTGTCAGTTTTTAATTTAATCTTAATGTTAATTAAGCCCTGCTGTATCCATTTGGTTTATAATAATAGATTGTTATGAAAACGGGTTATGTAAACAATTTAAATCAAGGGACTGGTATAAGCGTAACTCTGAGTTTTTCCGTGTGGTGACGAACAGAGTCGTAATCGGCAATATGATTGCCGACCTCCAATAGGAGATGGCACCATAAGTAGAAGAAGGGAGTTTATATTAAACTCAACTAAATTTTCTCATTCAATGTATTTGTTTGTTATAGATGAAGAGAATGTCCAAAAGCACTAAATATTACAATTAAAAATATGTGTCCAGCATCTTCTGTAACATCTAACATAAATCCCAATTATATTAATTTCGTTGTCTGTCTGTCCGTCCGTCCGTCCGTCTGTCTGCATAACTTCGTGTAACGTCCGTAACTTTTTATAGTATTTTTTTTTTTAAATTGTTTTTAGTTCAGAAATATTTTTTTCAAAATTATGGAAAAAGAATTTTCAGAAATTCTTTATTCTTAATTTATTTATTTATTTATTTATTCATACGCCAATCGGCTATATACATTGATTTTACAAATATAATAGACTTAAATGAATGGATTAGAAAAATTGCACATATATAAAAAACAATACTAGCATAGTAACAACATGGTATAATCATATAGGGTTGAGGGTAATTTTAATACTGTGATAACAATCTTTTTGCCGCTGATGAGAATGAGACGTATGATTCATCGAAGAAGTTGATATCAACACAGTGGCTATTCACCAGATTGGCAATCCTATTTCTTGGGCCATTGTACACGTAACTTTTTGTGGATTTAGTGGTTTCTAACAATCTACGCACTCTTAGATCCGGCCTAGCAGTGATAATGCCAAATTGTTCCAGGATCTCGGGCGAGTCTATCTGTCCGTTGACAGATTTGTAGAAGAAGGTCAGATCAGACAATTGTCTTCGAGTGATTAGTTTGCTGATTCTAAATCTGTTATATACGGTCTCAATATCTCCTGGTGATCGTGTACGATAGGCGATGCATTTACATAGTTTGCGTTGTATTCTTTCGAGCTGATTGATTAGTTTATTGGTATACGGCGACCAAATGACAGAACAGTATTCTAAAATCGGTCTCACAAGACTGTCGAATAGTCGTACCAGCGTGTAGACATTGCTGAAGTCCTTCCCAGCTCTAATGATGTAACCAAGAGTCTTGAAAGCTTGTGACGCAACTTTCTCCACGTGGCTTGAAAAATTCAGTTTATGGTCCACAATAACGCCAAGGTCCTTTGCCGAGGTGACTATCGGGAGATGATGTCCATCAATGAGATAATTAGCCTGATATTGATTTCGTGATCTAGAGAATGACATTACTGAGCATTTACCGATATTTAACATTAGTTTGTTTTTAGTACACCACCTGTGGAGTTCATTGAGATCGTGCTGAAGAATTTCTAAGTCTTGGTCATTCATGATTCTTCTGAAAATTTTCATGTCATCTGCATATAGTAGGTAATCGGATAGTAAATTGTCTGCAATGTCATTGATGAAAATATTAAAGAGAATCGGACCAAGATGTGACCCTTGAGGGACACCAGAGCATACTTCATACTCTTCAGAGATAAATCCATTAACTCTGACTTGTAGGAATCTGCCAGTTAGATACGAATGGAACCACTCTAATGCTGTGCCTCTCACACCATACAGACCGAGCTTGTCAATCAGGATTCCGTGGTCTACCATGTCGAAAGCCTTACTGAAATCTGTGTAGATAGCATGTACATCCACCCCCTGGTTCAGAGCATTGAGTATGTAGTTAATGTATAGATACAGATTCGTTGTTGTAAATCTGCCACCGAAGAAGCCATGCTGCTTTGTAGTAATTATATTTTTGAATGCAAATGTAAGTTGAGGAAGAATTAGTTTCTCGAAAAGCTTTGACATGGCAACTTGTATACATATCGGGCGGTAGTTAGTTACCTCAGACCTAGTACCAGATTTGTGAATTGGGCTTAGGAACGAGAGTTTCCATACCGAGGGAAAGACTCCAAGCTGTAGTGATTTGCTGAATATATGCGTTATGGGCTCGCAGAGACCAGCTGCACAATTCCTTAGGGAGAGATTCGGTACACCGTCGGGCCCAGATCCTTTGCTGACCTTCAGGCTCGTTAGCTGTTTAAAGACGTTATCAAAGGTGACGCTAAATTCCGATAAGTTAGCATCTTTGACGCTTCGAGTACTAGTATTATGGTCCGCTGGGGCAGCGTTGTTGATAGTATAGATACTCCTGAAGTATGATGCAAAGAGGTTACTTATTTCACCACCATTAACAGCTGTTTTCTCATTCCAAGACATTTCAAATGGAATGTCAAGGTTATTACGACGCTTGTTTTTCACAAATTTCCAGAACTGGCTAGCATCGGTCTCCATCAGGGACTCCATCCTGGTAACATTGTTCCTGTAGCAGCTGGCACTGAGTTTTTTGCACTCCAATCTCAGCTTCTTGAATCGGATATATGCTGGTTTTGTGTGTGTTCTCTTGTAGTGCGCGTGTGCCTCTTTTTTGTGCCTAACTTTATTTATGAGTTCTTTTGAGAACCAACACGGGTAGTCGCTGGTTTTCTTTGAGAAGACTGGAACATGGTACTCAATGCATTCATTGATTTTCTCATAAAACCACTTAACTTTATCATCAACGGTGTCAATCATGTATAACTCAATCCAGTTGGTCCTAAGGAAGAATCTGTTGATTGCTACATAGTCAGCACGTCCAAATGCGTAGGTTGGTGGGCTATGTGGTTTTAAGTTGGCCTTGCTACTAACGTAAACGTGCAAGGCAGGGTGATGTTCATCCTCGTCAATTATAGGGTGTGATTTCTCTGGTTTCACGTAGAAATTACTGAAGCATAAGTCGAGGAGATAATCGTAGGAGTTCCGTACTTCGTTCATTTGCATGCATCCAGTGAGGAGTAGTTCGTTGTAGATGAGATTTTCGCAGTCATCTGGTGGAAGGCTACTAGGGATATTGTAGTCGCCTACAATGAGCATCTTGGAGTTGGGGTATTTAGCTTGAATAGATGAGATTGTGTTGGTGTGTTTAGCATAGATGTCGGTCGTTGAGTGCGGTGGTATGTAGATACATCCAACTATGACATCGCCGTCTGTACATTTTATTTTAACAAAAATTTGTTCGATGTTTTTAATGTTGATCGATAGTAGCTCGGCTGATATGCTGCGCTTGACAGCAATAAATACTCCACCTCCTCTGCTGTAAATACTTGTATTGATATCCCTATCCTTTCTAAATATTGCAAACGTGTCATTAATTACTTCACCATCAGCTATAGAAGAGTTTAACCAAGACTCACTAACACAGATTATATCACTATTGTTACTTGCAGAAGAGGTTAAAAAACTATTTAGTTTAGTTCTAAGACCTCTTGTGTTTTGATAATAAATTTGTAAATTATTTTTCTTTGTGCATCGTTTTTGATTTTGGTGGGCGAAATGTATGTTTGTCAACTATTTTTGGTATTAATTTCTTTATTTTTTTTTATAATTTTTATTTTTTTAATAAAATAAATTAATACTTATTCCTTACCAATCGACATGTAAAAGTACCGTCATATTTGACAGGTTACAGCTAGTAATATATAAAAACTAATTATCTCTTTGTATTTAAGAAGAAAATGAATTTGCAAATAGAAATGTGAATGAAGAACATCTCACCACGGTGACGACCTCCAAATCCTTCTTGTAGGTCCTTTCAGTCATGAGCATCTCTTTGGCGATGTAGAAAGCGCGATCGGCGTGCCCGCGCCGATTGTGCTTTGTGTCAAATGTGCCAGTGCCTGTGCCGATGTTGGAGTATTCCGCACCGTTGATCACGCCGTTGCTGGATGCCGGCGTTCTCAAGAGACGGCCAAGTCTAAAATTTTAACAAATTTTTCAAAAACACTTTCTTGTAAATGAAATGTTGTATGACCAGTAGTTGAGATTTATTTATTTTTACGCCCAAGGGGCTTTTACAGGAAATAATATAAATATACAATAGGTGTAATAAAATAGTGTGATTATACATTGTAACTTAATTTGTTAAAATAAAATTCGATAAAACAAAATAAGACTAAATACTATTTACAAAATAAAATAGGATTAAAAAAAGGATTAATTTATTTACTGCAAATTTTTACATGAAAAATATTAATCTATATAAATAAAAATGTAAATGTTCGTTTGTACAAAATCGCTAATCTCTGAAAGTTCTTTACCAATTGCTTTGAAATTCTGACACAACGGTCCATTTGAATTCGCAAAAATTATTTGAAAAAAGGCGCTGGTACCTACTCTTTCAATATCGATAAATATTTAGATATATTACTTGCCCAACGTAACTTGGCGTGCGGCGAATTTTGAACTAAATCCCGCCCCGCCCTGACCCGGCGGTAACCCCGCGCCCTGTCATTCAGTTCATTCCCGTCTTTGAGCGCGAGCTGTGTCATCTTGATTACCAATATATACTGAATTATTATGTCCAAAACATCCTAAACAGTCCGGGATGGTGCAAGAACAATTGCCAATGAAGTATTAAAGTTTTGCGAAGCTGAAAAAGCGAATAATGGACCGATATTACCGTCTGACAGTTTGACAGATAGAACGGCTGCCATTACTGCATGGTTTCTTTAGTGCTGCCGACCAAATTTCTGTATTTAATATGACACCGGTCACCGGACATTCTGTACATTATGTATTGTGTAATAAATTTACAACCTGACAACTTCTGTTACGCGACAGCGACGCCCTCCCTCGCACGCCTAGTTATAGTGGTATATTTTCAATGTAAATCTGTACTGTTATACCGAATTATGCATAAATATTCTTAAGGACCTGGAGGCAAACATAGGTCACATTTCCTCGCCTGGATCCCATCCATCCCAGCCTAGATTATAAGGAAACATCTTTTTTTTAGAGGCTCAGCAAAATAATGGAACCTTTGTTTCCCCTCACAATCTTATTTTTAACTTAATCCTTAACCCGTGCAATGCCGGGTACGAACGGTTAGTATAAAATAAGTCAATATGTAAATATAAAAAGAAACCCTACCCGCCAAGTTTTCTCCACAACCAGCCACAATCACCCACCGGTGGTTATGGTCGTGGATAGACCTTGGTGCCACATCGAAAATATGCGAGTTTGGTGGGGGTGGCGCTTGCGTGGGTGGGAGTGGGTGACGAAAATGTGCTTTCTAACACATTGTTTTGTTATGGAAAGGCCGCAAATGCTTCAGATTGTTTCAAAATAGGCGCGCCGACTGTGTCGGTGAGTCTAGAAGGTTCCGGAAAAACCTGCTCTAAAAAGTTCTGGAAGGAGAAGGTTCTAGAAAATTCCCGAAAGTTCTATAAGGTTCTAAACTGAGTGGCGGAATGTGTCGGTGTGTCTAGAAGGTTCCTGTACATTCGATAAATTTCTCGAAAGTTCTGGAAGGAGAATGTCCTAGAAGGTTCGCGAAAGTTCTATGACGATCCAAACAGTGTACTAAAAATCTACGCGTGCGAAGCCGCACGGGCACAGCTAGTATTATACAGTAAAACCTCGTTAATTCAAAATTCAAGGGACTCAAAAAATAAATTTCGAATTATAGGGGCCCCCGTTAATTTGAAATTTTAGGTACAAAAAAAAATCATGGTGCGACTGTGAAATTTGCCAAAAACATTAAACTCTCAAAAAAACTGTTAATTTTGTTAAATTTATACTTATATTTAAAGAAATCACTTTGAAAACGCAATATTTATTATGTTAATGCAAAGATCACGACATTTTGAGATATTTGGTGTTATCACTCGCGATAAAATCTTTTTTTCCGTTTCCGTCACGTTTGGATGGATTGCCATATTCAAAAATATTTTGTTATACTTGAATTTATGGAACGCTTCTTCAATCTTCACAATTTTGATACCGCCTTTTTTCCACCTCAAACCAACAATAAATACGTGAAACAATAAGATAAGTCACTAATAACATCTTACAAAGAAAATTAAACATTTTAATAACACAAATACAGTTATTAGAGAAAAAATCGAACTAAAGACAAATTTAAAAACATGAAAAACAATTTAAAACGCAATGTTTATTGTGCTAATACAAAGATCGCGACGTTTCAAAATACCCAATATTGACATATTTGTTGTTTTCACTTGTGAAAAAATCTAAATATTTTTTCGATTTCGTCAAAATTAAAAAAAAAATTGAATTACGCGAACTAAAATGTATTGATTTATGGCGCAAAGGGCTAAAAATATTTCGAATTACGAATTACCGGGGTTTTCAAATTATCGGGGTTAATTTACTATGAAATTCACATTTTGGGACTTGCAAATTTTAAAAATTTCGAATTATGGCGAATTTCGAATTATCGGAGTTCAAATTAACGGGGTTTTACTGTATAATAGTACAATATATTATAATTTAAATATGTTAAAATAAAAATCCATTTAAAAATAATTCATGTAAGGTGAGTGTAACATGAGTAAATATTTAAAAAATAAAAACAGACAGCAAAATATAATTAAAAAATTTGAAAAATAATTAACTCAATGCAAGTAAGAAAACACATTCAGAGAATAAGAGAATAAAAACAAAGTTTTGAAAGAAATTGTAATTGTATGTTGAGTGCCCTGATATCAAAAAAGGAAATCAAATTAATTCGGTAGTAAGTATTAAAACAGTTATTGCACTTTATAAATTCGAAAATTCATCATACATTTTGATACATTTAATCCATAGATAACTCTAGTTTACGCAAACCATACATAAGTTTTAGAAATGAACAATTATGTCCAACCACAAAGTCAGCACTATAAGCATCAAAAGCTTTGTTAACAATAAATATCTTGTCCAGTGTTCGGGTTAGTCGACCATAACAGTATTCAAAATGACAGGTTACTATATGTGGGGTATAAAAGCAAAGGCAGCAATATCCAAAAAAAAATATTAAATGTTTTGAATGCAGTCACTGAGGATTACTAATTTTACTGTACTCTAGTTTTTATGTATCAATCCCTCTCAAAATCTCAAATTAAGTACATTATAAATTATTAATCCTCGATGACTGCATTCGGATTTGTTTGGATATTGCTGCCTTTGCTTTTATACCGTTACTTTTGTATGTTACTCACGTGTCATCTCTCCTTTTCCTAAGGCTCTCGCACTCACTCTCCCCTCCACTGAGGACATCTATACTGTAACTTGAGTCACTGTTCAACTGGCCCCTTGTTTGTGGTGGGACTTTATCTATGGAAAAAATAAATAGTCAAGTGCATAATATCAAGCCATCAGCATATCAATTCATTTAAAATAAGTATGTATGTTGTTTTATAAACTTGGTAAAACTTTCCTAATGCGTAAGTGTGCTTTTGAATGGCACATTATAAAGATTCATGCGCCGATTTCACACATTTTTCAGCAGGTTTAAAAGTATGTAGATGATATTTAAAATGTAGCGCATCGCCTCTCCATCATAACCTGTCGCCTTTGAAAAGATTTATGACAATCGCTTTCAGAATAAGCAATTTTTATGCAAATAATGGCCATTGATGAATATTTGTTTTCCTCGAAAAAATTAACAAATATGAATTAAATATTAAAAATCAATAGATATGAAGGTGGATAGATAGATAGCAGGAGCGTGCAGTGACAACATTGAAACATCACATTTTTCTGAGCGTATATTTTGGGAAAAAATCAAAATAAAAGATATAAGTCGTAATATTTCTATCATTATTTCATAATATTATTCAGATTTTAATATTTCATAATATTCTGTCAGATAAATATTTAATTTTGATATTTTTTCTCATGTCATGCTTCAATGTTCTCACTGCATGCGCTTGATAGATATTTTTATTAATCATTCATTTTTTGTACACATATTATTACAATGGCGGGTTTATTACCAGTTGGTAATTTCTTCCAACCACTACACAATTTAGTTGAACAATTGAAATATATTTCCAGTATACAATATTAGTGACAAAACTAGCTCCATGATAACCAGACGAGTGGGATATGGATGGGGTTAAACTAGTTTGTTGATTCCACAGCTAGCACTTTAAATGAGGAGCTGAAGAATTCGGTATTATGAACGGGGATAGATAGCAAGTAGTGGAAAGAATGAACGGAGTGGAAAGCCATGCTGAAATAGAAAGTTGAATTTAGATTTCATGACGTTGTCGGATTGAAGGCCAATGGAGAAAATTGCGGAAAGATGTAATATAATTTTTATACATTGAAGATAAAACGGATGCATAAGTTTTGAAAATGTTCCAGTGTGTTGAGATACTCTACATCGTCATCCGAATAACACATTAGCAAAATCAAGCAGGGGAGGAAATAGGGATTGCGTAATTGTTATTATACCGGTGCAGTTTAACTAACGATCCCCAATTTAATCATTTGGTGGTAACAAGAGTACAAACCTGTTCCATTGGAAATCTCTGAATGGTCGTGGACTTTCCTCGTAGCGAGGGGACTCGGAGGGGCCCGGTCGCTGAGTCGCTGGGCCCCCGCGGCTGTGGAGTCGGCCCTCGGAGTGGAAGAGAAGAAGGAGCGCTCCTGCTTGGTAGCCGGGCTCTGCGGCCTCAAATAAAAACTCTCTTGGCCCGCAGGCGAGTCTGTACTATCTACATCCATTATGGAGTCATCTGTAAACATAAATATTACGTTTATTTTATAATTATTTACTACAATTATTATATCACTAAAACCAGCTCATACGGGTCATAAGCCCTGTGGCCACCTATAAAGACTTACATGCATGTTTTTCAAGTGAGACTTTGACAGACGTGTTGATTTTTAAGCATATTTATTTTACTTAACACAACACAAGGTTGCATATTTTCCTGTCAAGTTCTTCAAGCATTCATTGAAAAAAATGTTGTATTTAATCAAGCCAGTTGTACTAATTTTTTTGGACCATCACAGTAATCACTAAACAATCGTAATATCAAATATTAGATCCATAATATTTAAAATAATCTTAGATTGTTTAAGTCCTCCGAGCAAAACCCAAAAAAAAAATATTCCTTAGTGTAAAAATAAGCAATATTTATCTAAACGCATATATGAGTAGCTGACACTCAAAATATATCTAACTCTGTGAATTATTTTTTTAGCTAATCAAAAGAAACAGTTCAACATCTTGTTTATAACTTGAATAAGCTGATTTTTAACAGGCAATAAATAGCTTCAAATTGATACTTGACATGATAGACAACTAATGTTTAAAATGTAGGAATAAGCTTAGAGAATATATTAACACCCGAATCTAAAAGAAAAAATAATATTTTAAAAAATGAGTATAAACAACACTGTTTTATTCCACTATATTATATATTTATTACACTGTTAGAACGTTTTCGGGATTTTTCTCATTGTCAATAACACGTTTACAACTGTTGTAGTTTCAGTTGTAAACGTGTTATTGACAATGAGAGGAATCTCGAAAACATTCTAACAGTGTAATAAATATATAGTGGAATAAAACAGTGTTGTTTATACTCATTTTTTGAAATATTAAAAATGATTTTCCACAATGTTACAACCAAAAAACTTGAACATTTAAAAAATAATAATTGTGGTTGGGTACATTTTGGATACTCAAGGACTCATACAGGCAGCTTGAGAATAGCAAAAGAAAATTTAATTAGTAAACTACATCACTGAGAAATTTCAATCATCGTTTGAGGAGTTAATTTTGTTTCATGAATGATTTTCCGATTTACTAAAAATTTTATAGTTGAATAGGCATTCTAGAGTGCAACTTTTGACCAAAGTATTAATGTGAATCAGATGTCATCTCCTGGTACAATTTATTATGTTTTGCATTTTCTTTCCTTACCAATGTTTTACCACAAAATAAATAAGCATTTTTTCAAAGCAATAGACATAACAGCAAAAATATTAAATTTAATTGAGATTGCATTCTGGTCCCAGTTTTTGACATATGTACATTTTATACATGTGATTTTGTGGTATTGATAATCCTCAACTTATGTTAATTAACAAATTAAGTATTCATTAAATAGATATATTTGTCAGTAATTAATTGTACACAAAAAAATTACGCCAGAACCCTTATACTGTATTAAAAATAATATCATTACTTATTTCGAAATTTCTAAACCAACTTAAGTTAGAGGATTATCCAAATCAAATAATGAAAAAATATAGAAAATTACAAAACAATTTTAAGTAAAATCACTAAGAATGGGAGTAAATAAGGATTTTCTGAAATAAAAAAATAATTAATAACTATGGATAAGGAAGGTAAGGATTTTTCTGAAATAAAAGTAACTGAAAAGAATTAACTAACTTGCTGGAAAAAATAAAAACAAAGTAATAATGACAGGGAAAAATATGTTTACAATAATCAGAAATAATTTGTACGCAAAGACTTACATTTTGAATTCCATTTGAAAAGCCTCAAAGAAAAAATTAAATAAGTTTTAAAAGGATTTAAAAATCAATGATATGCCCAAATAAAAATTGTGGTAAAAACAATATAATGCTGATAGTTGAATGAGAAAAAACTTAACAGTAACAAAGTCAATTTTAAATTCGATATTTTATTTTCAATTTCATCATCCTATAGCATCAAGATTAATCAATGTTTATACATAATATTAAATAATTTTAATATATACCAACTAACGAGGATTTTGTTTTAAAATTTAAACAAGAGTTGAAAAATTACGATTCAATCAATTTTAAAATAATTACTAATAAACATTTATAGTACGTTTGACGGATCCATAATAAAAACAATGGTAACAAAAATATGATTCTACTTAGTTTTTTGTAATTACAAATTAAAAATTTAAAATGCCTCACAGGTTTCACGTCCTTTGGTATAATAATTATTAAAACATTATGCCGGTAACCCAACACAATATGCAGAAAGTCTATATTTTATCATCTTTGTAGATTTAACTTTAACAAAAAAAAGTAATCATGAATTTTTTACGTAGATACACATCTTTGTAACAACAGCCCCAGTCTTCAAATATCAAGAAATTTAATTTTTAGAAATTTTTTTATTTAATGATACGTTTTATTAAAATGATTGGAAACAAAAATTTTTATGTATATTGTAGATTAAAACATAAAAATAATTAGTACTTGTTTCACTTATATGTATACATTTCCGCACCAGATTAGGCACATGCCTGCGTTCCGCTTCTTTCAGGCATAGAAATAACTAATTAGCTTATTAAAACTGTTACCACTGTTTGTAAAATGGAACCGCAGGACATTAGGATTAATAATTTAATAATCATAATACCTCTTAATGGGCACCTAATAAACAAAATTACAAGGTTCATTATTCCACCAATGATTTTCATAACAGTTACCATAATACTTTTATTAATCATAAATGCTTATCATTATATTGAGCTGTTGAATACTTAGCCTGGATATTTACCACAAACATTTTTGGCACAAATTTTGCAACCGTACATTTATATAAAAATTTATATTTAAAAGAAAACAATGTATACTGAAGAAAACAATGTATGTAATAAAATTTATCTATGAATTAAATAACAAGAAACAATAATTATTATTTTGTCAGGCATTTTGTAATACAAAACATAATTAAAATATTTCTAAAACAAATAAAAATCAAGTCCATCCGGTAACAGAAAGAGTCACATTAAAAAACGCCAATTTAGAATGATCGGCAGGTGAAAGGATGCCATCAATTGAGTAAAAATGATGCTAAATTTCTCTACTTTTCTCAAGTAAGATGGCTTTAAACCAAACCGGCTTAGTGAGCTGCCTACTGTTAGTTAGATTCCAGAAAAAAACATCTGTGTATTAAAAAGTAGAATTTTAAAACAATGTTCTTATATATAAAAAAAGGTAATGCCTCAAACATATTCTTTCTGTTTTTTTAATCTTTCAGGTTGTAAATCAGAGTGTAGCGTATAATTTGCATGACAAAGCCAATTTCCACATATTTTTCCATGGTCTTTACCCTTACCAATGATTTAATAAATTTTATTAATTATAAAATAATAGTTCAATACCTAATAAAACATTAATATATGGTGCTATACATGTCAAATTATCCATGCAGATATGAGTGAAAATGTTATTATTTATATATAAGATTAACATTTCGTTATTTAGTTTTCAGTCAATTAAAAAAAACATTTTGCCATTTAAGAAATGTTTTAAAGGGGATTTTTGCTAAGAAAAAGAAACTCTAGACTAGACAAAACCTTTCATCCAAAAAAGATCTAACATTTGGAAATGAAAGACTTCTAATTTTATATTAGGGGTACTTAAAAAAAATGTACAAAATTACGATGAATTTTAGGTTTTACAGAACAATCTGTTCCCAAGTCTTAAGTTATTTAGGAATGCGATGTATCCTTTTTATTTACTCATTATTAATAACTAATTAAGAATACTTTATGGAAAGGCTTTTAATACCAACATATATAAACAGGTACTAAAGGACATTGAAAATCTATTTTGACCACACTGCCAAAACTCACAAAAACAAATAGAAAATCTTTCATTGATACTAATATGTATATTTCAATAAAAATAACATTATTGCTAACTACAAAATAAAATTGCTCAAGTATCTTGCGATATAAAATCATTATTTATCTATTTCAAAAAAAAGAGACACATACAACATCAAAACTAAATTTGACTCAAAATCAGTAGGGTTTGTAACTGGTAATAGATTTCAATAATTACTTAATTCATTAATTCAACTTGTTACATTAGTAGATTTTCCGTTATGATTTTTTTTATGAAGTCTCTTCTTAATACAGGAGTATTTATAACATTACATTCTATAGGATTCGACCAATGCGGAAACATAGTATTGGCATCTCTACATCTTTGCAATTCAAGTATATTTGCTTAAGTTACAAGGGACAAATTAATAATAAAATAGTTGCGATATATAATTCCTAATGTATCAATGTGTTGGAAGAGATATTTGCTAAAGGGTATTTCAATAGATTACACTAAAATAAAATTACTACAATTCTCTAAATTGTATCCATACCAGATACCACCAATCTCAATTTCTTATTAAAATATATTAGAATGATGGTGACAAAATTATTAAAATTATTTATATGGGGAAGAGTTGTATCTATTCCTAAAATTTTAATTCGTTACTTAAGAATAAGTATGCATGTAGGGTAGATAAATTTATGAAGATCAGAAACTAATCATAAACAAAATTTTACGGATTGTGCCATCGTCATAAAAAATCACAGGTTGAATACCGATGCAAATGATATAGTATTCCTTTTTAAATTTTCAACTTTTTCCAAGTTTGGTGAAATTCAATTTTAAAAATGTCCTTAGGTTTTCACGGCCGTTCAGAATCTTCTGTGTATAGTTTTCTGGGATATTCTGCCGTGTGTATGTGACCTCTCTGGCCAACGTTTCGGATCCCATTGCAGGGTTCATCATCAGCCCTGATGATGGACCCTGCAATGGGATCCGAAACGTTGGCCAGAGAGGTCACATACACACGGCAGAATATCCCAGAAAACTATACACAGACAGATAATTCAATTTTGGTTTTTGAATTATTTGACTTGATGTGTTTATGAGAACAAAGCTCTATCTATACTTAAA